>FTLJ01000762.1:0-14528 GCA_900155495.1 Porogramme epimiltina
CCCCTACTCCTGCAACGGCATAGGATCCTTCATAGACACGTCACCCTCAATACGGAGGCGCTTCATGTCTATCAATCCAGAGTCCTCTGGCTCCTCCTGCTCCGCTCCGTACCCCACCTTCCGTTTCATTTTTCTTGTAGGGGACCGTGGTCTACTGGTCAACGTGCGAATCGCGGCAGAGTTGAAGTCCTACAACGCAGTTAGCTTCCCATTCCCTTGTCAAATATCATTCACTCACGCGCTCAACCGTTCGGTCAATCACACACACAGAGCGCAGCTTCGGGACAAAGACATACTCCTGACGGTTGACACGGACAGAGGTGAACGCTACTTGGACTTCAACAAGGTTGGACAGGTTCATCTGGTGAGGTCGGATGCGAGAGTAAGAGGTCCTTGAGGGCATAAGATCATGTAAGCATTTGAACTGTCATCGCGAAGTATCAAACATGCTTACCCGTCCTCCTTTATCACCCGTTCCCAATACTGAACGACATTGTCGGCGGTGTGAACCTCCCCCCGAAGCACAGGTCGTAAGATGTTAAAGGGATCAACAACTTCACCAAGGTCTGCGACGCCATCGTCAATTGCCCCCTTGCCCTTGGAAAGATAGCGGTTGCTGAACTTGAGAGCAAGATGATCCCGGTGTTCAGTAGGGCGCCATTCACGCAGCGCACTGTTTAGGGCAGTAGCTCGGTTCTGAAACATCTGGTAGATACTCATGATTCCCTTTGCTGCAGCCTCGAACTCCTCTACACCTAATCCGCTGAGGATAACCCATTGGCTGAGGTCGATGATGCGATTGTTGTTTCTGGGGAGGCTGTAGTGCGTTAAAGGGAGTGTAAAGGGCTAGCTTTGAGGGACTCACTCCATCTGGCGAATAGGCGGCAGCTTCGCGTCTACCAGATACCCCTGAACACGCATAATAACCTCCTCCAACCCGCCGTCTTCAGACAAGTGATGGTGTACCAACGTCAGCCTTCCGGCTTGCGGGTTCTCGGCAATCTCTGCAAAGGAATGCAGGCGAGTAGACTGCTTGTGGTCAATCAAAGGGAAGTGCACGCTTAAGAGACCCTTACGTCTTCAATGCTTCTTAACTGTTGGTACGGCGCTGCTTCTTCAGGTACCTTGGATATCTCCCGTTGAAGGGTTTGAGCTACTTCGCATTCAGCTAGGGTAGCACAAGGTATGTATGAAGGACTCGCCATATTTCTCTTGCTCAGCACTGAGTTGTGATTCATACATTGGGGGTCAAAGGGGAGGCAGACAAACGCGGAGGTTGGACAAGGTGATAGAAACAAAGCTCTTCCAGTGAGCGTCATCCTGATGTCCTTGGTCCGGATGAGTGTACATTCCCGACTCATCCGTATGTTCTTGGCACCTTCACAGTCAGCATTGATAGCTGCAAAGTTCTCCCTCTTTGTTCCGTGCAGCAACTCCTTGGTGATAGCAGCAAAATCACCACGAGGTTGCTGCATGTGATAATACATTTCAAATATCTATTGACCAGCCTACGCCATACAATAGCAGTCCTGCTAAGACCATCTTGTTTGTATGGACATATGTATATCATTATGATCAGCTTTTTGGCCCTGTTCACTCAGAAACACAAGATGCACCAGCTGGCATAGGTGTAGGATGATACCAAAGCAAATCCTTCACCGGAGCACCGTACTAGAATGTTCGGTTAGGCAAAAGGTCGCGTGTAGCACTCGCAAGGCGGCCGTCGCTAACTCGCCTAACACTTGCGCGTACCTTTCCACGCAGCACAGAGATATCTGCTCCGTAAACTTCCGAACCGTTTTTGCACGATCCAGAACTTACGCCATGCGATGTTCAGGCTGTTCTCTTATAAAAGGACGGAAGGAGTGCCCACATCCCCTTTGTCGCTTTCATCCTCTGAACGCGATCCCTCCCTTCGCACACACACACTCACTCGCACCCTGCACCAATTTCCTCTTAACCCTACCTTACACTTCTTCTTTGTCATCGCCCTCAGCGTTCTCCCACACCATGCCCCCCAAAAAATCCAAGTCCAAGTCCGAGGCGGTTGATCCGCCTAATCCTCCTCGTCGCCGTGGACGGTGAGTGTTCTGCTAACTTGGAAGCTTGAGTATCTTCTGACCTACGTGTTCTTGTAGTCCCCCTAAGAATGCCGCACCAGCCAAGGACGACCTTCAGGTGGCGAAGTGCACTGGCCGCGGTGGCCGCGGTGGCCGTGGCAGCCGTGGCGGTGGTCGTGGCAGTCGTGGTGGTCGCGGTGGTCGTGGTAGACGCAAGTACACCAGGTGAGTACTTCCACAGCCTGTTCTGTGACATGGCTCTTACATTTGGCAGTCCGGAGACCGTTGAGGACTCTGAGGCAGAGGAAGACAACTCTATTGAGGATGCTGAGCAGCCCTCCGGAGATGAGGACGAGGAGGGAGAAGGGGAGAGCCTTGGCGGTAGCGATGAGGATGAGGCCGATGCTAAGGCTGACCATCGTTATGCCGAGGCGGATTATAGGTGAGTGATCCTTAGCATGGATGTGTTGACATGTTATTCATTCCTTGGCAGTGAAGGCGAGTATGTTGAAGTCAGCGACGACGGGGAATTTGTGAGCATCCCAGACAAGCTGTGAGTGTACTTTTTTATATTCAAGTTAGACCGTCTAACATAAGGTGACGTTAGGGACGATAGTGACGATGGCGAGGACAGCCGTCCGGATGTTCAGAAGACCCCCAAGCGACCGTGAGTGTCTTATAGGTTTGTTCTGTGCATCAGGCTGATCATCCTGCATATAGGTCTAGCAAGCATCGTTCTACTGCTCCGTCCACACCTCAGTCGCCTTCACCTGTGTACGTTCTACCTTCATCATCAGTTAGTTAGTAATACTCACTGCTATCCAGGAAACGCACTCCTGCGACTGTCCCCAGGGGTCGTAAGCCCAAGGCCCAGGCAGTCGTTGATGATGAAGACAACGGCAATAGTCAAGGGTAACGTCATCCTCTCCGTTATAGTCTGGACTACGTATTGACATAATAACTGCACAGACGTACCCCCAAGAAGATCCCTCCACCCCTCAAGATGGTGAAGACGTCCAAGAGGTATGCTTCTTGAGTGTCATAGCGTGATTCCAGCTCCTTACATCCTTGTAGTGTTCCTTCGGACGAGCACGACAGTTCCTCTCGTGTTCAATCCAAGTCCGCTAAGGCTACCTCTACACCAAAGCCTAAGGCTGCAAGCCGTAAGCGTTCTCGGGCAGAGGATGTCATTGAGCTGTACGTCAACATATCCTTTACACAATTGACTGCTACTGAAGGTGTCAACTTTCAGATCCGATGACGGGGAGCCTGACCCTCCCAAGAAGACGCCTGCTACTGCTAAGCGTGCAGCAGCGAAGAAGGCAGCGGTGGATGACGACGCGGACTTGTAAGCATTCATGTTGTATGCTCTGAATCTAACACTTACCATTCTCATTGCTAGCACTCCTGCCCGGAGCAAGCTTGCATCTGCGGTGAAGAAACTCGCTGTCAAGGCTGATGATACGTTCGTGTTACGACCTCATCTTGTATCAAGTCCAGTCTGGAATGCTCACGTTTTCACATGGTAGCCCCAAGATGTCAAAGCGTGGTAATGCAAAACACTCTCAGCGCGAGTGAGTTCATTTATACACCTGTTCCCGTCAGCAGCAAAACTGACTGGGTGCTACTACTAGGGACTCCAGTGATGAGGATGTTAGTCCTCAGTAAGTCCGTCTGGTTCATTTGCGTCTGCTTCTCTCACCTTGTGCTTGTAGAGCGTCGCCGAAGAAGAAGTCTCGCGTTATGTGCGTCCTTACGACTTGTGATTTGTGCAGCTTCTGATCCTTGTTACAGCTCCAAGTATGACGACGATGATGAGGCCATGGATGTTGATCCTGTGCCTGCTCCTACGCCCAGGTATGTGCCTTACATATATATGCAAACAAATGTGGTACTAACAGACCTTGGTAGATCCAAGGGGTCTGGTTCCAGCACCAAGGGCATGAAGCCGGAGGTCGTGATCACCACTAAGCCCAGGCCGTGCATGATGCGTCCGTCAAAGAGCGGGCCCAGAGCACAGAAGCCCGAGTGAGTAGTCATGCTTGTTATTGGTGACGTTGGACTTATCAGTGGGCGAAGCTCTGCAACGGCATTCTTTGAGCATGTGTCCGAAGACGAAGAAAAGTAAGAGATCTGGTTACATTGTATGGTCTTGCGCTAACATACGTTACAGGAATCGGCGCCGCTCTGCTATCTTTCTAGATGCTGCCAACGACGACGAGACCAGCAATGCCGGTGACGATGCTGGTGACAGCTCTGAGGCCGAACCTGAGCCTGAGGTGTAAGTCCATTCAGCTGGATAACGGTCTCTCCTTTTTGTTAACTGTACCTTACTTCAGCGTTGCACCTTCCAAGGACAAGGGCAAGGGTGTAGCTAGGCCAGAGATCATCAATGCTCATGGTCAAGAGGACACTCGCACTCGTAAGGACAACGGTCAAGGGGATGCTCATGCTCAAGAGGACGCTCACACTCCCGAGGACGCTCCCGAGGACGCTCCCACTCCCGAGGATCAGTTGCCGTGTGTACTTATTGCAGTTTGTTGTATGGATGTCCGCTAACTTGGCTATAGTTCAATCACCTCTACTGAAGTTGCGGGGCCTTGGAACGTCACCCGTCCTGACCTCTCTGTTTACCACTCTATTGAGCGTCTCCGTGATGGTGTGGCCCCTCTTCCGTAAGTCCTACTACTTGCATTGAGCTGTAAACACTCTAACCGTTGTGTCACAGTGTGGGGGTCGAAGTGGATTGGAAGCGCGATATCATCCCGACCCCATTTCCTACGGAAAACTTCTTTGACATCTACCCCGTGAACCGCCTGTACGTGTCTCTGCTATGCTTGCTAATTTGCGTGTCTGATTGTTACTTCCAAAGGGAGGTCCTCGAGCTCATTGCCAATGCTGGCGATGGCATCCACACCGCCAACATAGGTTGTGCCGACTACTCCCACCTTAGTCACCACCACTACGGACGGACTGGCAACCGGGTGTTATCCTTCCAGCGTCAGTCCGGTGAACACAAGAGGGTGATCGCCTTTATGGTCGGCATTGTACTCAGCTGCAACGTCATAGAGGCTACCAGCACCAACTTTGGCGACTCATCAAAGGACCTCACCTACTACAAGTCTATCGAGCTCGGGGTCCTCGACTGCGACCACCTGCGCTTTGGCCCTACGATCATTTCCGCCTTAGGTTACACCAAGGCGACGATATCTCTCGCGCCTGTGTGGAACACCGATCCCAACAACGAATCCGATGAAGTCACTGTCGGGGCGTTGCCAATCCGAAGTGCGTGGAGCCCGAAGACCCCTCACAAGCCCGGCCGTAAGTCAATGACGTTCTTGTTTTGCTATATGTATCTGATCCTTTCCACAGCTAAGGGGATTAAAGGCTTTGGAAGGCCTGTAGACAACGGGTCTACAAGCCAGAGCAACAACAGCTTCTTGCTGTGGCAGGACTCTACCATTCGCTCATACAACTACAACAGTACGTGTTCAACCCCTTCCTGATTGACAACGGCATTGACGCATCCTGGTATACAGTTCCCCTGTGGGATGGTTCACACAAGATGGCAAACCCACGGCTTATGACGGACTCCGACGGGTTTGACGTGAACGACCCGTTCAAGCTTCCTCGCATGCGCGAGGACATGCAGCCGTTTGACCTTGCTCTGGTCTACTTCACGGTCTCGTCTCGTCCGTACAGGCCGCCTCCTGGTGAGCGTAACCAGTCCCAGGGCGGGTTTTGGGGAGGTGCTGCTAGTGCTCCTAGGTCAAGTAAGAGCAAGGACGGCTCTGGCGGGCGGCCCCTTGACATCATTGACTTCAACCTCTTTGGTGCCGTTAAGCTTGCTAGTCGTAGTGATGTCTGATCTCGTCTCTGCCCTCCGTTCATATCTGTATATACTTACTAGGTCTCCCGTCTACTACCTCCATACTGTCTCTCCCTCTTATCTCATCTAGACCGTCTTCCCCCTAGTCCAACTCCTCACGCTCCTTACGTCCAACTCCCTCCGCTCCTTACCGTCGTCATATGTGCCCCTCCCCCCTTATAAACACACGCTCATTACAACTGACCTTATACGCTCCTTACGGCCAACTCGCACCACTACTTATGTCCAACTCAATGTCACTCTTTTCTCTTAACCTCTGGTGCGACTGCGTGATACTCTGCTACAAGATTTATAGCAAAGGTAACTTCAATGAGGTGTTGGCGCGCATGAGCGCCCATACAAGTGTCTATTGATGTCACGTGATCATATGATTTGATGGCTCAGGCGCTTGCCAACAAATCAAACTTGAACCTTGACCACGATGTCTCGCTCTAGCTACCTTCAATGCGCTATCCTTCTGTGGATTGTATGGGTTAGTCAATGCCTGTTAGGGCATTGCCTAAATCATACTACAGCCACCAGTATATTAGAATCATACCACTCAACCGCTGTCATCACAACTGACGACACTCTCCTCTTGCATACCGTGTCTTATGTGGAACAAGATGTACTTCAAGTACACAAGCTCTCTATAGGTGTGGTTTATACATCTATGTCCACGTATTGCCGCTTATAACCATTTCTAGAACGTACTATGCTTAGTGCAAGTGAAATTGAGGTTACACCGGGCACCTTTATAACAAGTCCGGGGTCCCCTTGGGATGAGGTTTCTGCGAGCACCTCCTTGACAAGCTCTGCTAGTCTGTGTATAATTCCACCTGTTGTGAATGGTTTTATAGTATATGAGAAACATCAAGTTCATGCGCACACTGTGGGATTATTCCAACAATTTGTGATAGAGATTCTATATCGAAACACTGCAGTCTGCCATTGTATTCGGCTGTACCTTATGCTTCAACGTATGCTAATGCTGAAGCATGACTTTCGTGTTACTTATATAACAAGAGTATCAAGAGGATTAGTCATTTACAAGCCAACTGCTACTCCGTACATCCCTAATGTACCGGTTATAGTATCACCTACCCTTTCGCAATTTGGTGGTGCCCAGCTTCCATTAAAACCAAGGGGTACCAGGGCTAGTAGGTGGACGACAATTGAGTTAACTCGGTTTCCTATTAAAGGTGTCGTAGATCCCTCTATGGATCATCGTTTTCATAAGTATATTGAATATAAAGACCAGCCTATAGCGCAAGAGGGGGTGTTAGTTGATATCCCTTTGCATTTTCTAGCACCCCGTCTTTCTAGACTAGATCTTATTAGTGTGGTTGCAATGCATGGCCTTAAACCCTCTAATTCATCGCGCTATAATAAAGAACAGCTATTATCTTTAGTCAATACTCATAACTGTAACTCGTGTCGTCGCTTTATTTCATCATTTGTGCCTATTGAAGCCATTCACAGCAATAAGCAGAGGTCAAAAGATAAGCGTGCTCGCAAGCTGCTTCCTTTAAACACTCACACCATCTACTACCAAAGCCTTTCCTCCTGCACCACCTACAATTGAAATGTTTGATCAGATGATACGGGGATTTGCTCATGATATTAAACTTGAGAATTTCAAGGAGAGTGCTTGCACTGTGTGTGCATTGTTAACTCCACAGAAATCCCTTCAAAAACTTAGTGATCTCAAGTGCGACTTGGATATTCTAATTCCTAATGTGGCGGTTACAAGACGTGAGCGCAAAGCTGAAACAGACCCTATTGTGGATATTTCAGGGAGAGTCTTGATTCCAAACTGTGAAGATGTATGCTTAACCTGTGCTAGTGAGTTGAAGGTTGGCAAAATTCCAGTCAATAGCCTTGCTAATGGTCTTTGGATTGGGGATGTGCCCGATGCACTCAAGGATCTGAGTTGGACAGAAAAACTGTTGATAGCTCGTGTCAAGCACAACATGTGTATTGTAAAGGTTCATGTGTCTGGTATGTCTAAAATGAAGGCCAATGTAGTAAGCCACTCATTGCCAATGCCTAAGATATATTCTGTGTTGCCACCATCTAGAGATGAGCTTGATGAAGTCCTTGCATTTCTGTTTCTAGGCCCTAATGTCCCAACTGAAAAGGAATACAGACGTACACCAATGCTTGTTAGGCAGAAAAAGGTTGCTGCTGCATTGGAATGGCTCAAACTCAATCACATAGATTATGCGGACCTTACAATCTCATATGATAATCTATCTGAATATCCAGAAAATGAGCCTCCTGTGGTTGTCAATTATACAAAAACAAGTGGAGTTTCAAACATAGATCCTGAAGCGGCTGCTGTTAACCAGGTTGAGGAGGAGGAAGGTGTAGAGGAAGGCAAGTGTCCATTTGTGGTCCATGGACTTACAGGTGAACGCCTTGAGCATCTAGGAAAGGTTAGACCATATGAGATTAAAGCACGGGCGGTTGAACACTTTAAATCTGGTGGTAAGGTGTTAGGTATAGGGCAAGAAAAGGTGCCAGAGAGCTTATACAATAATCCACAGTTATACCCTCAAATGTTTCCTTGGCTGTTTCCTTATGGATTTGGGGGCCTTAAAAATATCAGAGGTGCTATTCCAGTGTCTGAGGAGAAGCGGAAGCAGCAGTTATTGATGTACCATGATAAGCGGTTTCAACTAGAGCCCCTGTTCCCACTGGTTGCCCTTAATCATGAGCAAATCAAGCAGTCCACTACTGCGGGATACCTGCTTGCAGATAAGAAGCGTTTTAATGACATTGCTGAACGCCTGTTGAATGTGAGTCAGGAAACTATTGCAGACCTGGCAGAAAGGCTGACAAAGGGTTCATTCAAGCCTGAAACTGAGGAGGAAAAAGAGTGCTTCAAGCTTCTGAGTGATCTAGACCACGTCAACTACAAAGTCAAGGGGTCTATTACCAGCAAAAAGTACATGCGTAATGAGATATGGGCCCTGGTATCTTACTTGGGAGCACCATCCTGGTTTATAACATTTGCCCCCACGGATGTTAAGCACCCCCTAGCTTTATATTTTGCAGACACTGATCAGGAATATATTCCAGAGTTTAGAGTGCGTGATGACCGTCTCAATCTCATTGCAAATAATCCTGTGGCTGGTGCTAGATTCTTCAATGTTATGGTGAACCTGTTTATAAAGCATGTGTTAGGTGTTGGAGAGGATAGGCCAGGATTATATGGTGAAACCTCTGGATACTATGGGACTGTAGAGCAGCAGGGCCGGCTCACTCTACACCTTCACATGCTACTGTGGATTAAAAACTCTCTAACCCCACAGGAGGTTAGAGATAGGATATTAGACACAAACTCTGACTTTCAACGAGCAATGGTAGAGTACTTGGAAGGCTGCCACAAAGGCGAGTTTCTAGATGGGACTATGGACTCTGTTAGTGAGCGTGTCACAAATGATATAAATAAAAATCCAAATAAGGTGTCATTAACAGAGTCTCTGCCTAAAGTACCACCTAAGCCATGCACTACTGAACACAACTCAGAGGATGACGGCAAAGACTGCAAAAACTGTGCTGCTTATACTGCTTGGTGGACACAGTATGAGCTGGATGTAGATGAGATACTATACCAGTCTAATGTCCATAAGTGTAGGGATAAAATCACAAGCAGACGTAAGAGCAAAAATAAGGAGGAAGGAGCAGACAATAAGCCTCCACCTATTGAAAAGACAGAGTTTGACAACCGTGGGTGTAGGGATCCAGTAACCCTAGTGTGCAAGGCTAGATTTCCAAGAGATACCTACCCAGAGACTGGTGTGGATCCTGAAACTGGTGCATTAATAATGAAAAAGGGGGAGCCAATGTTGAACACATTTACTCCTGCACTTTCCTATCTATTAAGGTGTAACCATGATGTTACCAGCCTATTATCAGGTACTGCAATCAAGTCTGTAATAGCATATGTTGCTGACTATATTACCAAGACCCCACTAAAAACCCACGTGATGTTTCGGTCAGTGGAAGAGGTGTTTTCACGTAACACTGAGCTTTTAGGCAGCACAAAATCTAACAGGGAAAAGGCACGTAGTATGATCACCAAAATTGTTAATGCACTTACAGCTGCTTCAGAAATTGGTGGGCCCATGGCTGCAATGTATTTGTTGAAACATCCAGACCACTATACAACCCACAAGTTTAGAATTTGCTACTGGAAGGGGTACATATATGAGGTGCTTAAGGCTTGGGATGACTCTGATGACATTGAAAAGGAGGGCAATACAAAGGTGATGCTTGGTCTTAAAAGTAAAGGTCCAGGTACAAAGGAGAAGGAAATTGTAGCTGTGAGTCCAGTACTAGACTATGTTTGGAGACCAGAAGAGTATGAGTCTGTGTCATTATATGATTGGATTAGACTGTCTGATAAGAAGCGTGCACCCAAGCCTCAGAAGAAGCAAAAAATCAAGAGTGATCAGGGGGAAATGGCTGATTTTGAGGAGGGTATTGAGGATGATGATAGAGAATTTGAGGATGATTATAATATTGGTGAAGCTGAGGATCAGGGAGAGGCTTGTGACTCTGATGATGAAGGTAGTATTTGTGAGCAGCAGGGTGGAGGGGCTTATGGACTAGCAGAAGAGGAGGAGGAAAGTTCTGATGAGGAGGATGTAGTTCATACATCTGCACCTAGATTGGAGGCTAAAAAGGAAGAGGAGGAGGAATCAGAAAATGAGGAGTCTGAGGATGAGCTGCTATTGACATCAGAGTTTAAAGTGCACCTGGACAAGGAAATAGCAGCCAGCAAAAAGCTCAAGTATCTGAGCTTCCATACCAACCATCCACAGCATGGGACGCATCATGTGAGACTACTAGCTGAGGGAGAGTCTTATGTGCCCAACTTTATAGGCGGCTCTTTACCACGTAAGGACTCTGGCAGTCGTGAGCAGTATTGCATGACCATGCTTACCTTGTTTAAACCATGGCGCTCAGGTAAAGATTTGCGCAAAAGTGCAGAGGAGCTCTGGGATGATGAGTTTCAGGCTCATACATTCACTGAAAGGGACCAAAGAATCATGAAAAACTTTCATATCCGCTATGAATGCAATGATGCTCGTGATGACTTTGCTGCCAAACGCAAACTGCTGGAAAAGGGTGGGAAAATTCCTGTCAATTACTCCCAAGATGATCTTGATGAAATGGACACAAGGTACCATATAGATGGTGATGACCTCCCTATTCGTGCTGCAGAATCAAGGGCATTAGAAGGTCAGGATGTGCCTTATGAGCAAAGCACCTGGAAAAAGAGGGACAATAAGTTCCAAGAGGCAGAGTCAATGCTGGATACATCAGGGTGGGCCATTCCAGCTGAGAAAGGGACTCAATATGTGGGGAAAACTGAGCGTGTTAGATTTGATGAGGACACGTCAAGCTCTGACTGGAGCAAGTTGTTGAAGGAGAAGAAGCAGGAGCTTATTGATGCTAGAGATGCACAGGCAGACCAGAAGAAAAAGGACAGGCAGACAAACTGGCCACCTATCAATACAGAGGTCAATGAGGTCAAGGTGGTAGGCAAGAAATATTTCTTGAATAAAAAATTCAGAGCAGATAATGAACTGAGCCAGAAGTTGATTGATGACACTGTGGAGTCATTTAGTCTTAATGATGACCAGGAAAGGGCCTTTAGAATTGTGGCCAACCATGCTGTGGAACCTAGTGGGGAACATTTAAAGATGTACTTGGGTGGTATGGCAGGGACTGGTAAATCCCAAGTCATAAAGGCACTTATGCACTTCTTTGCAGAGCGTGAGGAAAGTTATAGGCTGATGTGTATAGCACCTACTGGCACTGCTGCTGCTCTAATTGGAGGCTATACTTACCATTCAATTCTAGGAATACTTAGAAAGCAGGGGGCCGCTGGCACAGATCATGTGGCTAGTTTATCACAGGTGAGGGCACGGATTCAGCATGTTGAGTACATGTTTATGGATGAAATAAGCATGCTTGACTGTATGGATCTATACAAGATATGTGCGAAGATGTGTGCCTCTCTCAAGAATGATGGGGCACCATTTGGGGGAATTAATATGATATTTGCAGGTGACTTTGCCCAGCTGCCCCCTGCAGTAGGTGGTCATCCACTATATTCCCATCATGTAGGCCGTGTTATACATCACACACACTCCCATGAGGAGCAACAAATGTCTATTGGTAAGGCTCTGTGGCACCAGTTTACCACTGTGGTTATACTTAGGCAAAATATGAGGCAGAGATCACAAACTCCTGGAGACTCCAAACTGCGTACTGCACTGGAAAATCTCAGATATAACTCATGTACTGAAGCAGATATAAAGCTGCTGCAGTCACGTGTTGCTGGATGTGTTGCAGGGAGGCCCAAGCTCAATGACCCTAGATTCAAATATGTGTCTATTATAACACGTTGGAATGCAGTTAGAGATGGGATAAACAGCAAGGTCAGTAAGCAGTTTGCACAAGATGCCGGGCAGGAGCTTGTGGAGTTTTATTCTGTTGACCGTTTGGGTTATGATGCTAGTGAAGACTCCACCAAGCGCAAGCGTAAGAAGGTGGTAAACCCACTTAGAAAGACCAATATTGCATCATCAGAACTTCAAGATCTCTTATGGAGCCTAGATCCTGCTATGACTGAACATGTACCTGGAAAGCTGCCCCTATGTATAGGAATGCCTATCATGATTAAGCAGAATGAAGCAACTGAATGCTGTGTGACTAATGGTGCAGAGGCTGTGGTGGTTGGGTGGAAGGCCAAGGCATTGACTGTGGATAAACAGACACTACAAACACTATTCGTAAAACTAACATCACCTCCCAAGACTGTCAAGCTTGCTGGACTACCTGACAATGTCATACCCATCACCCCACATGAAAGGAGAACCAAGTGCAAACTGCCTAGTGGTAAAATATTAGGCATAGACCGCAGTCAAGTGTCTGTCCTACCCAACTTTGCTATGACTGACTTTGGGTCCCAAGGGCGTACTAGACAATATAATGTGGTGGACATTCATGAGTGCAAGAACCATCAGTCTATATACACCTGTTTATCTAGGGGGTCCACACTAGAGGGCACTGTAATTGCTAGACCATTTGAACCATCCAAGATCACTGGTGGTATAGCTGGGAGTCTTAGACAGGAGTTTAGGGAACTAGAGCTACTGGATCAGATTACAAATATGCGCTGGGAGGACACCATGTCTGACAAGGTGACCGGGATTACTAGAAATGAACTGGTGCACTCCTTTAGAACATGGAAGGGTGAAAACTATATTCCAAAGGCAGTTCACAAGGCAATCAAATGGTCTGCTTATGACCCATTTCCAGTTGAAGATGTCACTGAGGATGCTGGCTGGCAGATTATTGCATCAAACAAGGATGCTATCAAGCCTGTGAAAGGTGCACCAACTGATGAATTTCCCAATAATCAGGCAAAGTCACAGGGCTATGTGCCAGCTAAAGGTTCAACTGCACTTCAAACTGTGAGCAACTTTGTGGGCAATCAGACCAAGAAGCGTAAGGTGTCTGATAATGAGGAGTTGGAAAACCCTAGCAAGCGCAAAAGGACTAATAATGCCTCTGTATATTGCCCCTTCAAAGGCTTTCCATGGGATAGTGTCAACTACAGCTGTGCTTATGATAGCTTATTGACCATTCTGATGGCAGTGCAAAAGGAAAACACTAATGTGTGGAATGAACACATTGCACATCAAAGCACTCTGTTGCAAGAGATTGGAGGCATATTTGACCAAGTTCATTCTAATCAATTGCAACCAAGGGCAGCTAGAGACCAGATAAGAAATAAACTGGCCACTTTAGATGAATCTTTGGGCTGTAAGGGGGCTGAGGGAACTGATGGCTACTTACTAGCCCAGTACTTGCTCACCCCAGATATTAAAAGGTTGCAGAAAGAATATGCTTGCCTGGAGTGTGACTATGTGTCTGCATGGATCAAGTGCAAGGGGGCAACTGTTCCAGATATTATCAAGGAGTCTATATGGGCCTTTACACTTGATCACAGGCGTGAACACAACAAGGGAATGGGCATGCATAGGAAACTAAGTGTGGCCCAGTGGCTAAGTGTAACTATGGAACATACATCTGATAGAGAGTGTTCAAGTTGTGGTGGTGGAGTAGTAAAAAATTATGGCTATGTGGGAAGGGGACCACCATTCTTATACCTAATTCCTAGATTGATCAACTTAAATGTGGAGACTGAGATCAAGCTACCAGATAGTGATGAGAGATACAGGCTATGTGGAGTGGTGTATTATGACAATAATCACTTTATAGCTAGAGTTGTAGATAAATCAGGAGAAGTATGGTATCATGATGGAATCAAGACAGGAGACAAACTGAAGTATGAGAAAAATGTGGTAAATATGAGCAACTTGGGGGGAGTGGGCCATGTCTGGCAGAAACGATTAATGAGGAAACCTGTTTTTAATTATGATAGAAGTGGTAGTATATGAGGATGTTCTAGTAATAAGTGCCCACACCCATCATCACATCAGTCTATTAAACTAAATGTAGTCCATAATATGTGTCAGATGCATATTTGAATTTATTCTATATAAAATAATGCT
>FTLJ01000763.1:0-20015 GCA_900155495.1 Porogramme epimiltina
TCAAAAAGTAAAAAACATTGCAATAGTTTTGTGAGTCACTGTACTTCCGGCGCATTTCGAGTGTTTTCGACAGAATTTCTACTAGGCCAGCCAGTATAGATCTCCCCCGCCGCCGCCAAATCCTTTCTAAACACCGCGTATGAATTAGCTGGTCCATTACAATACGGCCCTGAAAAGACGGACGGCAGGTGACGGCAATGGCTGCCATGGGGCCTACGTTCGTATAGGCAGAGTAGGAGACGGTGAAGACGTGGAGGGGGTACATATTAGTAGATGCGTGAAGGAGGATTGGTAGGATAGCAAGCTAGTAAGTAAGCGAAAGCGACTGGGTCCTGGTAGGGGTGATGGTGGTAGCGGTGGTGATAATGGTGATGTACGTGTGCCGTACTGTCAAGTGTCAATTGTCGCAGGTCAAAACAGAGTTTGTGCTCTCGTGCCGCGGGTCCTTCATGAGATGGAAGGGAGGCGTCATAGGCATTCTCTGGATCTGCACGCCGCTATGTCCGAGCAGTGCGGTGCGCTGGGGGCGCCAGGAGCAGCCTCCCAGCCTCGCGGCTGGAGATGCGCTTGAGCGGAGCGCTGTCTGAAGGTGCACTCAGAGGCGCGTCATGGCACCGTATGCAACAACAAGGGCACCCACTATGGCGTTGGCGAAGGCGGGCCATGCGCCGGCGGGGAGGCAGACGATGGCGTTGAACGGTACGTACGGGTCCAGGCTCGCGTCCGCGGGGGACTCGTCGGTCGAGTTGACCTGGTCGCCGGCAGTGAGGTTCGCGCCGTTGGGCCCGATCAGGCGCGACTGGTATGCGAGACCTGGCAGGACTATATAAGTGCCAACAGATGATGGGACGTGCAGAAAGAGATGGTATCAGCAGGGACGTACTTGGTACCGGTGGTGCGAGATGGCATCGGAGAGGGGCAGTCCATTTAACTTTACCGCCAGCGGCCCGGCGGACGGGGATTATGTAATGCACCGGCGTATTGGCACCCCACCCCGCCTGCTTTCTCTTCACGCACCGACGGATACTTAACTTTTAAGTATCTGCAACGTCAGGCAAGAAGCTCTGCAACCACAGACATGTGGCCTGCCCTCAAACGACGCACGTGTCATCTCCTGCCCTGCCCCCTCAACTCTGTGCAGGCCACTTACGGTTTACCTCTATCAACGTCAAGATCGAGTTCATCGGTGTCTGGTGAGTCGCGGCGGCGGCGGCGGCTGTTGCAAGTTGCAGCGGCTGTCTCACATTGCCCGACGTACCAGCACGAGACTGACGAATTGCTGTCAACCTCTCTTCCCCTTCGGTCCACGCTCTCCCGTCTCACGCCATCTCGGGCATGTTCGCTCCTCTTTCCTCCCTCCGTGTTCTCCTTTCCGCCTGACCGCCCCTTGTGTCCTTGCTCGGCCACTACCTCACCGGGACACCGTGTGTTCGGTCGGCGTGATCCGGCGCTAGCTGCCGTTCGTCACGACCAACACCCCGCCCCGCATTCGCCCCCGCCTATACACCATGTCCGCCTCCGTCCCCCGCCCATCACCATCCCGCAGAACTCCAACTCGTCCGGCCCGACCACGTCCCCTCCGTTCTGGGAAAACGGTGTCCGCACGCCCTCCACCGCTAACACCTCCACTTCGTCCTCGGATGGAGCGTCAAATCATGTCATCATCCCGCCCGCCCACCCGGCCCGCACCCTCGTCCTCTGCTTCGATGGCACGGGGGACGAGTTCTGTACCTACGTAGGTGTATTCTCGACGGCTTCACATCGTGACCTAATAAGTGCTGCGTTGAATTTCAACGTTATCACGTTCTTCAGTCTTCTGAAGAAGGATAACCGTAACGACCAGATGGTTTACTACCAGGTATGGCGTCTACTCGATCCTGCACTTTATTTGTTGCTCATAAATCTTTGTATGATAGCCCGGTATCGGTACCTCCACTGGCCAGGTTGAAATCTCGCCCCTCAAGGCCAGGATCGATAAGATCCTGGACGAGATGGTGGCCTGGAAAATCAGCTCACACGTTATGGGTACGTCGCCCAAAAAATATAATATGTCTCATTCTCACAAATAGGCGCAGGTGGCTACGAGTTCCTCATGCAAAATTGTACGTCACCTACCTTCTGCACTATAATGCTTAATTGACGAGGCCCGACATTTATACCAGGAATGCGATAGGATCTGCTTGTTTGGCTTTTCCCGTGGCGCATATACCGCCCGTGCCCTGGCGGGTATGGTTCACAAGGTCAGCGTCGATTGCCGCCACTGTTGCATGACGTTACTTAGCCGAAGTACCTAGGTTGGACTGCTTCCGGCTGGTAACCACCAGCAGGTCCCGTTCGCGTACAAGATGTTTGCTCGCGACGACGAGCAGGGGTGGGCTCAATCTACGGCGTTCAAGAAGGCGCTCTCCATTGATGTCGATATTGATTTTATCGGCGTCTGGTAAGAATCCCTCCCTCGATGCACATGTTCAGGCGCGCTGACTGCCACTCAGGGTTACCGTGTCCTCAGTCGGCGTCATCCCCCACACCCTTCCCTTCACCAGCTCCAACCGATCCATCCGCGTGTTCCGCCAGGCCCTCTCTCTGGACGAGCGCCGTGCCCGATTCAAGCCTGCCCTGTACAGGCACGCGCGCCCGCAGAACGCTAACCGCGGCGTCCAGCCCGGGGAAATGCCAAAGTCCGACACCACCGTGGCGAGGCGCTCCGCGCTCAACCCCGACAGGAACCACAAGCGCGCAGCGTCCGGGAAGAAGTCGCAGATCCAGCACGAGCGCGAGTTCAACAGCACCGATCCCGACCCGGACGGGCACAAGACCGACGTCCTCGAGGTCTGGTTCGCCGGCGACCACTGCGGTACGTCCCCCTTAGCTCCCCCCTGCCGATCGCCGCCCCGCGTCCTGACCCAACTCTGCCTGGCGCGCGCCACACACAGACGTCGTCGGCGGGAACGTGACGGACGACGTGAAGCACAGCCTGAACCGCATCCCGCTCCGGTGGATGATCCGCGAGTGCTTCAAGATGGACACGGGCATCCGGTTCCACGGCGAGCTGCTCAAGCGCGTCGGGCTCGACCCGCGCTCGCTGCACCCGTCCGTCGCGCCGCGCCCCCCGCCTGCCGCGCCGGCGCCCGCGCACCTCGAGAGCGTCGCGGAGCCCGCGCCGGTGTCGACGGAGGAGGACCACGAGGTGCGGGACGCGCTCGCGAAGGCGTTTGACGAACTCGCTGCTGCGCCTGGGTGGTGGCTCCTTGAGCTCCTGCCCATGCGCGAGCGCGTGCAGGGCCCCGGGCCGGAGCATAAGGAGCACCGCGTCGTCACTGTCAACCTGGGGCGCGGCCGCCTCGTGCCCAAGCATCACAGGCCGTTTAATGTGCACCGGAGTGTCATGATACGCATGGAGTCGGACCACCTCCCCGGCGGCAAGTATACGCCCAAGGCGCAGTTCGTTCAGGAACCAACGTGGGTGGATTGAGCGGGCCAGGGACGCACGTTTCTCGCGCGGTTGGTTTCAATCGCGTCTTTGGCTCGTTGGAAGTCTTGCATTTGCATACATATGACCTTGCTATGACGATCCTATCACGCGGTTATTTTACCCTTTACTCTATTGCAGCTAGTTATCACGGCCTCTTGGAACGTTGCGATTTTACGCTCTGTTGGCGTGCCGTTTTCAACGCTCTGCTATTGCACAGTTAAAATCGCGCCTCTGCGGTGCTGGGCACGTGTCTTATGGGGACCTGGACGACATCCCTAGTTCCTATACTCCCCGGATGGTGCTATAGATCATGTAAGCAATGAAGACGGAACCAGGAATAGATCTCCCTCCTACGAAGGCATTAAACAGGCAGAAGGGGATCGTACACGTCTCCTGTTCCATCTGATTGACTTTTAGTGTAACGGCGCCCCTGCTGGCACAGGATCGAGAGTCGCCACAGTAGCTTGCATGTAAGATGACCAGGGCTAGGAGAGCTGGAAAGGCGAGAGTAGATGGTGGCTCATTAGAAGGAGACACTAGTAGGAAAGACGCACATGTAAAGTGGGATGGTAGTAGTGTATGTGCGGGGAGGCGGGAGGGGCACCCATGGAGTCGGTAGATAAACACAAGAGAGAGAGGCTACTAGGCTTCTGGTCTGCGTGGACTGTGTGATTATGATGGCGCGCGTAGGGTTGTGGGCATGAAGGTGGGGGATGGTTGGATGAGGATGGACGAGAGCGGGCTACAATATTGTGCCAGAGTGTGGGACGTGAGATGTTGTTTTTCTCGTTTCTTCTCGATCAGGCAACGGGCGGGGAAGGTGCGCGGGAAGGGGGCGCAGTTTGTTCTGGGTAGGCGGGGAAGCGTGCTGGTTGTGATGGGATAGACTCGAGACCAGTCGGTAAGCGAGAAGCCCAAATTGGGAGCGGGATCATCGGAGTGTGAAATTTGGGCAACTCGTGTTTGGCGCTAACACAAGGAGTCCTCGACTGAGTTTGAATTCCCATCACGCCAAACAGGCTGGGGACGAGCCTAGTGATGGGAGCCAAAGAACAAACGCGTAGCGTACCATAATCGTACGTAAGCGCTTTGTATACGAGAATACAAATTTTCTATGGAATTTGCCGGACACTACAACGTGTCGTGACTCGACCTCGCGGATGACGTAAGCTCGTACACTAACATGAGATGGGTGCCGGCCGCAAGGCTACGGCCTGGACCCCGGGATAGGCCCGAGATCAGACCCTCGCAAAGAGACAGGGAAGTGCATAGCCCCAGCCCTCCGACTTCTCAAGCTCTGCTGAGTCGACTCGGACGGCATCCTGCAAGGCGAAGGTCATTTGAGCAATGACCGCCCGAAGTTTGAGGTAAGAGGCGTGCGGCGGAGCCTCCATGGCTAGACAGATGTACGCAGCTGCAGGCCGTGCGTTACTGTATCATATTTAAGAGGGTCACACGTGGATTGAATTGAATCAAAATGGCGACTCCATTATCAAAATGTCACTCCCAGAGGGCAGGGGTCCCACCCTCTAGGTAGGTAGTGTGACACAGTACACTGTTTGACCAACCACGCATAAAGCAACTGCATCGTCTGGGGATGTATTTAGCTGCGGTGTCTGTTAGCTGCAGGACACCCGCCGACCAGTTTGTGAGCCGACACAGCCCCGTTGCAGTGAGCTGAGCCCAACTTCGGTGAGGCGGCGGCGTGGTGGTCCCGCTGTCATTTAGAGGTTCGTTCTTGAATCTACATCGTGTAGTCATACCCAGGCCGCGCGCCTAACCTTAGTACAGCTGTCACTTGAACCGTGTTGAACGTTAATCTAACCCTTCAGTGCACGGGGATAACTAGTATACCCACAGTCATTGACCCCCCCGAACCCGCTGCTTCATCTCAGTATGAACTTATCACTCGCTTGCACTTCCATTGGCACTAATGATCACTGCCCACCACCCTCCTGTAGGTATCTGCAACTTGCGCCAGACAAGAAGATCTTCAAGCATGCAGTGGCCCGTCTCCTAACCACGCAGGTGCTGTCTCCTGCCCTCCTGTGCCCCTGGGACTGAGAACCCTTCCCTGCTCGGCTTCGTGTTGGCCACATTGCTACTTCGATCTGAGAGTGCGCCTTATCGTCCTGCCGTCTCCTGACGGCGGACGGTATCCGCTGTGCTAGTCGTCCTTTCTGATCTTCTGTGGGCGGGCGGTTCGTTGGATATGTATAAAAGATCGAGGCCTCCTGGGGTGTAACCCTCCGCCATCCCGCTTAGTCCGTACTCGCTCTCGTGCATCCTCCTCTTCAAGTCCCAATCGCATACTGAGATTCCTATTCGCACTATCCCCGAGGCTTCCCGTTTCCTTCATCTTCACATATGTCGCCGAACAATACCTCACTGTGGCCCTCTATGGGCATACGAAATACTAATGTCTCGAGGACACTCGTCCTCTGCTTCGACGGCACGGGCGACGAGTTCAACTCAAATGTACGTACCCCTACGCCTGCCACGCCGCCCTCTTAGTAGGAGCTTCGCCCCCACTCCCCAAACTGACTCCCTCGGCGCCGTCACTGCATGCTCAGAATTCGAATGTTGTCAAGTTCTTCAGCCTGCTCAAGCGCGATGACCCCCGCAAGCAGGTGGTGTACTATCAGGTGCGTGGCGCTGCCCTCTAGGATGCACGGTCCCGATAGTAACCGTTGCAACATCCATCCTGCTTATCGCCACCTCCCTCCTGTGCACAGAGTGGATTCGGGACTTACACGAGCAAACAACTAGTCACGTCCATCGGGAACATGATATCAAAGATCTTTGACCAGGCCGTTGCTTGGAACCTCAGCTCACATGTCATGAGTATGTCTGCCCTGCGTGCTATCTGAACTTCGCGCGCGGACTACTCGCTCATTCCGTTCTTGTCCTTTGTTCAGCTGGGTACGAGTTTCTCATGCAAACCTGTACGTTGCACTACCGAAACCCATTCCCCCACGTTATATCGTGCTCACCTAACGCATCCCCTCGCGCGACCCTGGCATTCATTCCCGCAACCAGACCAAGAGGGCGACAAGATCTGCCTTTTTGGCTTCTCCCGCGGCGCATACACCGCCCGTGCGCTCGCAGGGATGCTGTACAAAGTCGGGCTGCTCCCGTTGCAGAACCACCAACAGATCCCGTTCGCGCACAAGATGTATAAGCGCACGGACACAGACGGGTGGAAAGAGAGCCTCGCTTTCAAGAAGGCATTCTCCATCGACGTCAAAATCGAGTTCATCGGTGTCTGGTGAGTCGCAGCGGCAGCGGCAGTTTCGCATTACCCGTCGCATCGGCGCGAAGCTGACACATTGTGGCCTCTTCTTCCTCTTTGTTTCACGAACCTCATGCCCTTCCACTCTCGCTCTTTCACTTTTATCTGCCCGCCCCCCGTGTTCTTGCATCATGATTCTCGTTATTTCAAAGGGACACGGTGTGTTCGGTTGGTATAATCCCGCGCCAGCTGCCGTTCGTCCGGAACAACACCGCGATTCGCACGTTCCGACACGCTATCTCGCTCGACGAACGCCGCGCCATGTTCAGCGTAAACCACTGCCATAAACTTGTCCCTGCCAACGACGCCGGGACGGGCTCCCAATCCCAGCAGCAGAACACCCAGACGAAATCCCGCCGATCCCGGCTGCGGGCCTACATGAATGACTTGTTCACGCGCAAAGAAAACGAGCGCGTGACGGTGGGGGAGGCTAACTTTAGGACGGCCGAGAAGGACTGCGGGGTGAGGACATCCGCGAAGGAGGTATGGTTCGCGGGGTGCCACTCTGGTGCGTGTTTACTTTATTATCAGGCGTGCGCTCGCATGCGTGCGCGCACCCGGAGCATACCCTCTGATCGTGCGGGTTTGTTGACGTGTGCTCTCAAACAGATGTGGGTGGTGGCTCGGTGAAGAACGACAAGAAGCGTTCGCTCGCTCACATCTCACTCCGGTGGATGGTGTGGGAATGCTTCCACGCTAACACTGGCATCCAATTCCATGAGGACCTGCTCAAGGAAATTGGCCTCAATCGCGCTGGCAACCCCTTTCCAGCCACCACGCCGGAGAACGAGGCGCATAATGAGCCCGACAACACGAAGAAAACAGAAGAACTTGACGAGACGTCTTCCATTCACGACCAGCTCTCACGCAAAATCTCTAAGTGGTGGTGGGGATGGTGGATCATTGAGGTCCTATACCTGTGAGTATCAGCTGGCGCGGTCTCTCTATTGAACGTGGGCTAACTGACAGGGGCGTTAGACTGCACATGGGCGAGGGCCGCACGGCCCTCACTGACGCCTCGGAGCCACACATCCTGGTGCACTCGAGCGTGCGGCTTCGGATTGAGAAACAAACCAAGGACAGCAAGGGTCGTCTCTACAAGCCGCGACTCGCGAACTGGGAAGAGTTGTTGAAGTCTAAGTCTATTCAATACTACGGTTAGTCTAAATTCACCTCTAGGACCGGACCATTAGTATAATTAGCCTTCAGAACTAGATACGGACCCAGCCCACTGGAGCACCGCGTGGTGCTCACTTCAGTAGTAAATTCAGTACACATCACTCGGGTATATCCTCTGCAATATATTTTACCTTTGTGATTACGTCTGTCTCATTGGGGTCAACACTGCTCCGACTATTACTGCTATCAGTCCGCTGGGTGATCCGATCCATTTCCTGAAAGCCCGCAGTGTGGGCACATGCCGCAGGAGGGACGAGGGAGAACTTAACATGAAAGCCAATGTATTGTCGGCCAGCGAGGCCACCTTCGCCGCAGGGGTTTACGTATTCACGAACATTAACGACGGAGAGCGAAGGTTCCCTTCCAACCGCAGAAGGCCTTCCTTCCATGCGATCCGCGCACAGGTGATATGGCGCGTGCACCCTTCTCATCATAGTGGCACCACATCCACGGCGAAAGCTCTCCGGGACTACGAGATGAGCACGGAGACCCTGCCCGTATATAATGAGGCGATAGAATATTCCTAACGACGCTGGAGCTGAGATGGATTTTGAACCGAGCCTGTTGACACCAAGCGCCATTAGAACTAAGTATACCTTCGTCTCCTGTATTCTTGCTGTGCTTGACGCGGCTCCGAAGTACCTCCAAGGTCGTGTCTCCTAGGGACTGATGACTCGTGCTAGTAGTATGGTTGTACATATGTATAAATCAAGTTCAATTGGTCACAGCTGGTTGCAAGTCAACAGATCATGGGACAAACATGACAATTCGTCTCCTTGGAGTTGGTTCGGTCATGACTACAAGACAGTGGTTCGACGGTTACACACCTCGAATTATTGGCAGTCCCTTCCAATAATAAGTTGATGTCAATCAACGAAGACGGGATCCATCTCATCCCAGTTCGTCAGCCGCGGCTTGTACGGCCCGCCCTTGAGGTGCTTGTTCTCCTCTCCATCCGAAATTTCACGCTCCTGTGCACCGGGATGTGCGGCTTATTTCCGGGCGCCGCGAGGCCTCCTTGGTTGTGCCTAACGCCACCCGCCACTATCAGCCCACACTCAAACTTAGAGACTACGTCCGCGAGCACTCACGTCGCGCGGCACTTCCTCTTGTTGTGCTGACAACCCTCGACTCGCCAAGCCACCACTACCTGAACAAGAGCTTGCCGTACATGGGGCACACAGTAGTGTTGTTCTTCCATTACCTCGCCCACCCTCGCTTCTTCGGACTCGTTCACACGTCCCTCGCCCTGGTGGCAAGTTCGCGGTGGGAGCTCGCGTGAGGCCACGCCGGCGAGCATGGGCCTCACCGATAGCGCGTGCGCCCGCTTTGCATTCTCATCCTGGTCTATCCCTTTCTTTTCGTCCGCTATGCTCGCTTGTCGCCTGTGCTCGTAGTGGCTGCTCGGCGAGACGTGTACTTGCCCTATTGGGACCGGCATGCGGACATGCTCGTCCGCACACGGCGCGCTGGGCACATCCCAACAGAGGTCATCTGCGTGCGCGCTCGCACGCACGGTCGGCGCCTGCGAGCCGCGCAAGCCGCGCGGTTCGTGAGCGGCGGGCAAGAGAGGCGGGGACGGGAGGTCGGACTCGAACGCTATGGGGAGCGCGGCGAGCGGCCAGAGGTGCGCGGGATTGAGTCCAATCTGGTTGAGCCGCTCCGTGTGGAATCAAATGCCCGTGCCCGTGCGGAAGCACTCGCGCACCATCCACTGAAAAGAGATGTTGCCGAGCGAAGGCTTCGTCGCGGTCAGCGCCGAGCCACCACCTACGTCTGTGTGCACAAGGACGTAAGTGGCCGGAAGGTGAACCGCATATGAGCTCGGATCCAGCCCGAATGGAGGGGAAGCCACGCGCATATGCGCACGCGACGACAAGAGCAGACACGCACCGCAGTGATACTCCGCGAACCACGCCTCCTTCACATCCATCTCGACAGCCGGATTGTCGAACGCGTGCCCCTCCGCCTGACGCCTCACCCGCTTGCTTCAACGCGTGGCGCAAACTGTACCACAACCGACCCTTCGCCCCACAGCCCACCGCACATGCCGTTTTCTTGATCGCTTCCACTGGTGCCTTCACCATGTGCTCGAGAGCTGTCGCGCTCGAGACGCCTTGGTGACAGCGCCAGGGGGTGACGGGGGGACATTGACGTCCACGGTGGGGTTAGAACTGGCCGTATTCTTGTTGCCGTCAACGTCCTTGCTGTTGTACCATCTAGTGATGATCTTCATGGCCGCCAGAAAGCGCCCCGAACGAGACTCCGTGCTCTCCTTTTCCTTGTCTCTGCTTTCCTTCTTCCCCCTGAGGGCACCCCCGGGCACTACGTAGCGCACTAAGTTGCACGCGTGCGTGTCTTGCCCGTCTTTCCCTTGATTCGTTTTGAATTTAACGCGGTGCTCGTCGAGTGGGAGCGCCCTTCGGAAGGCGTGGATTACGGTGTTGGACGCAATGAACGACAGCCATTGTGCGGTCGTACTACCCGAGTGTGCAGTGTCCCTGTAGGGTGCCACGGGCGACAAGCTGTTAGTTTCGAGCTGGTGCAGGACGGCCGTCCTCCATTTTAAGGCCGTCGCCGCGGCGACTCACCAGACACCGATGAACTCGATTGAGACGTCGATGGAGAAGATCTTCTTGAACTCGGCGCTCCGCTCCTGACTGAGGGCGTCCGTGCGCAAGTACACCTCATACGCGAACGGGATCTGGTGTTGGTTGTACGGAGGGAGTAGTCCTACCTTGTCCAGCATCCCCGCGAGGACACGGGCGGTGTCCGCGCCGTGGGAGAAGCCAAAAAGGCAGATCTTGTCGCCCGCTTGGTCTGGTGGTGAGAGCGAAAGCCAGGGTCGCGCGAGGGGAGGCGTTAGATGTGCGAGACGCCACCTAGGGGTGCGCGCGGCATGACGTACAGTTCTGCATAAGGAACTCGTATCCGCCTGCACGAGAAAAAGAGGCCGAGGGGTGAGCGAGCAGTCCGCGCACGCGATGTCGGCGCACAACGCAAGACAAACGCACCCATGACGCGCGGGTAGAGGTTCCAAGCGATGGCCCGGTCGAGCATCTTCGACATCGCGGTCACGAGAGGCTCAAACAGTTGTGGGCCCGTATAGGCCCTGACGCCATTCTGTGCAGACGGGGCGGGGGCACGAGGCAGGTGCACCACTATACGTTACGATCGTGCATTTTCGGGTGCAGTGCCACGCACCTGGTAGTACACCATCTGCTGGCGAGGGTCATCGCGCTTGCGGAGGCTGAAGAATCTGACCACATTTGATTTCTGCAGGTACGGCGGCGTAAAAGGTCAGCATCACAGAATAGGGGCGGCTCTCGCTCTTCTGCTTAAGTAATCCAACCTACCGTTCTGTCCGCTCATTGGACGCGCTGCCTGCCTCCCTTTTGGGCTCCCGTTGGAATGAGGCCCTCGCTCTTGGCTTAGGTAATCCAACCCACCGTTCTGTCGCCTCATTGGTCGAGCTGGAGTTCGAGAGCAAGTCTGGCCGCGGCTGAATCGCCTGCACCACGGTCCACAGACCCTCCCGTTCTACAACACCCAACACACGGCCAGCATTCTATCATGTTTCCAAGCCGATAGACCTGATGAGCAGTCACAGGCTCGCCCATGATGTCTAATTCGCCTTACAGTGGATGGTGCTGGACCGCACCCTCCAACTCGACTCGGAAGATTGCCAGAACATCTGCTGTGACGTCTCCCACCAAGGCAGTTTAACACGGAGCGTGTCGAGCTCCACCTGGACAGACATCTGGAGCGTCTACGAGTACGTCGCGAAGGAGATCGAGGTAGGCGCCGCACGCAAGCACCGCGAGGCAGAGGAGAAGGTGGCGGCGCGCAAGAAGGCGTACGACGAGTGCGTCGTGAAGCCGAGCGCGGCGGAGCAGCAGAAGGTGCTCGACCGCTAGAAGATGCGCATGATGTGCAAGACGGCGGGTGGCAAGGTCAAGATGCGGTAGTGGCGTTGTCACCATGGTGTACTACCAGGTGCGTGTTGCCCTCATAGCATGTACTACCGCGATCGTAACGTATGGTGCTGCGCCATGTCCTCGTTTGTGCAGACTGGCATCGGGACCTACACGAGCCCACAACTGCTCACACGCCCTGGAATCGCCACGGCGAAACTCCTTGACCTGGCCCTCGCTTGGAACCTGGAATCGCACGTCATGAGTACGTCTTCCCAGAATTCCGCTCTAAAATTGCGTGTGGACGTCCGACTCATGCTCTGCAGGCGGATACGAGTTCCTTATGCAGACCTGTATGTTGCACTTCCGCCACTCGGACTCTTATGTTACGTTGCACTGACACCTTCCTTTACCTCGTACTGTGTCAACTTTCCTATCGCTAGATCAAGCAGGTGACAAAGTCTGCCTCTTCGGCTTCTCTCGCGGTGCATATACTACCCGCGCGCTCGCGGGGATGTTGCACAAGGTCGGATTGCTACCGCCACAGAACCACCAACAAGTCCCTTTTGCGTACAAGATGTATTCGCGCACGGATGATCATGCGGAGAAGGAGAGTATAGATTATAAGCAAACTTTTTCCATCAACGTCTCTATCGAGTTCATCGGTGTCTGGTGAGTCGCAAAGGCGGGTTCATCGTATCAGCTTAAGACTGACGGATTATAACCTCTTCTCACGCATGTTCGCTCCCCCTTCTCCCTTGTGTTCTCCCGCTTGGCCATCCGCTGCTCTCTCACTGTCTCACAGGGACACCGTGTGCTCAGTCGGGGTGATCAGGCACCGGTTGCCGTTCATCTCAAGTAACACCGCCATCCGCACATTCCGGCACGCGCTCTCACTCGATGAGCGCCGGGCCAACTTCAAAGCGGACCACTACCATGGCTGTAACACGACATGTGTACCGCAGAAGCTGGGACTGTTGCGCCGAGCAATTACAGATGCAAAGGAGGTGTGGTTCGCAGGGTGCCATTGTGGTGCGTGTCCCTTGCAAGTCTCTTGCGTCGTCGCGTGTGCATTCACGCCCACGCGCGGTGTTTCTCTCACATTCGTACTGGCTCGCTAACGTGCGTCTTCCCCCTCTACTCCTGACTCATTGCCTATCGATACAGACGTAGGCGGAGGCTCAGTGGAGAACTGGATAGATCACTCGCTTGCGCGCATTCCACTCCGTTGGATGGGAGCGAGTGCTTCCTCGCCGGCACGGGCATCCAGTTTGAGCCGGAGCAACTCGCGAAGATTGGATTCAATCCCGAGTCCGTACCCAGCGCGATGCAAGACAGCGCGCGTGAGAAGGCGGTTTCGTTGAGCAGCCAAGGCAGTAATTCCGGGCATAGCCGGGGTAGCACTCTTGTGGACGAGGACGCCCCATCAGTCAATGAGACGTTAGGCTGCACCTGGGCAAAGGCCGCAAGGCGCCCACGCAGGAGATCCTGGTGCACCAGAGTATGCGGCATCGGCTTAGCGTCGGGGACCACAAGGGACGTGTTTACAAGCCGCGACTCGCGAACTGGGATGAGGTATCGAAGTTATACGTTGATTAGTCTGAATTCTTCACTAGGACCGGACCACTTGTAGACCTTCCAAACCGGGCTCAGCCTTATAGCTCGAGCACCGCGCTATGGTCACTTTCTTGGCAGCAATCGATTCAATACACATATCACTCGATTATTTTTCGTCCTAATGTAACGTACTATAACAATCACGTCTGTGCAATCGAGGGCGGCACTATTCATCTATCGTGTCTAAGTTTACAAACATAGCCACTTCAGCATACCTGTCGCGCATTTCGAGTGTTTTCGACAGAATTTCCGCTAGGTCAGCCAGTACAAATCTGCCCCAACGGCCGCGAAATCCTTTGGAAACGCCACATACTACTTAGCTGGTCCATTACAATGCGGCCCTGAAAGGACAGGCAGGTGACGGCGATAGCTGCCACCAGGCCCACGTTCGCGTAGGCGGGGGTGCTAATAGGGGAAATTCATGTACGTGGAGGATTAATAGGATAGCGCGCTAATAAGTAAGTGAAAGCGATGGAGCCATGGTGGAGATGATGGGATGGCGGTAACCATTGTAGCGGTAATGGTGGTATACGTGTGCTGTAGTACGGTCAAGTTCCAATTGTCGCGGGGTAGAGCAGAATTCGTGCTCTCGTGCCGCGGGTCCGTCATGAGAGGGAAGGGGGGCGTCAGAGGCATCGCGCCGCTACGTCCGAGTGCGGTGCGTTGGGGGGTGCCAGGAGCGGCCTCCCAGCCTCGCGGCTGGACATGCACTCGAACGGCGCGCTGTCTAAAGGTGCACTCAGGGGCGCTTCATGGCGCCGTACACACCAACGAGGGCACACATGATGCCGACGACGAAGGTGGGCCATGCGCCGGCGGGGAGGCAGACGATGGCATTGAACGGTACGTACGGGTCTGGGCTCACGGTCGCGGGGGACTCGTCGATCGAGTTGACCTGGTCGCCGGCAGTGAGGCTCGCGCCGTGGCCCGTTGCAATTGGGCCCGATCAGGCGCGACTAGCATGCGAGACCTGGCAGGACTATATAAGTGCCAATAGATGATGGGACATGCAGAAAGAGATGGTATCAGGGGGGACGTACTGCAGCTGGGTGGTGGTGCAAGATGGCGAGAGGGGCAGTCCATTTAACTTTTAGCGCCAGCAGCCCGGCGGACGGGGATTATGGAAGGCACCGGCGTATTGGCACCCCGCCTGCTCTCTCTCCGACATACTGCAACGCCAGGAAAGAAGCTCTTCAAGCACAGACGTGCGAGCTGCCTTCTAACGACGCACGTGCCATCTCCTGCCTTGCCCCCAGAACTCTGTACAAGTCACTTACCTCTATCAACGTCAAGATCGAGTTTATCGGTGTCTGGTGAGTCGCCGCCTCTGCGGATGTTGCAAGTTGCAGCGGCTCTCTTACATTGCCCGCCGTACCAGCACGAGACTGACGAATTGCTGTCGCCCCCTCTTCCCCTTCGGACCACGCTCTCCCATCTCGCGCTGTCTCAGGCATGTTCGCTCCTCTTTCCCCCCTGCGTGCTCTCCTTTCCGCCTGACCGCCCCTTGTGCCCTTGCTCAGCCACTACCTCGCAGGGACACCATGTGTTCGGTCGACGTGATCCGGCGCGAGCTGCCGTTCGTCACGACCAGCACCGCGATCCGCACCTTCCGGCACGCGCTCTCGCTCGATGAGCGCCGCACCAGGTTCAAGGTCAATCACTACCATGGTACCGCCGCCAGGGCAAAGAAGAACACCGAAACGGGCGTTGCGGCGCAGGCGCCGGAGACCGCAGGTACGGTAGGGGAGGCATTCGAGGAGAGGCGCGGACTGTGGTCGGCTGTGTACCGCGCGTTCGTGCGCCAGCTGGAGGAGCATCGGGCACAGGCGGAGCGCAAGTTCGACGAGGAATGCATCTGCGACGAGACCGAGAGGGACAGGAAGTTCGAGAGGGACATGAAGGAGGTGTGGTTCGCTAGGTGACACTGTGGTGCGTGTTTGCTGCCAGTCCCTCACATCATGTCATGTGCACTCGCACGCATGCACGCGCACGCGAACGTGCGGGGTGTTTCCTGGAGTCCGTTTGTGCAAGCTCGTTGACATGCGTTTTCTTCCCTTCACACACTACACACAGATGTGGGCGGCGGCTCGGTGAAAGCCTCGGTGGAGTACTCGCTCGCGCGCATCTCTCTCCGGTGGATGGTGCGCGAGTGCTTCCACACTAACACCGGCATCCGCTTCCACGTGAATCTGCTCAGGAAAATCGGCTTTAACCCCATCAACCCCGGGTCACCCGACACGCTGCTCGCCATCTCTGCTCGTTCCTGCCCGCTCTGCATTCGCCCCCGCCTCTACACCATGGCCGCCGCCTCCATCCCCCCGCCCATCACCATCCCGCAGAACTCGAGCTCGTCCGGCCTGACCACGTCTCCGCCAGCATGAGAAAATGGCGCTCGCACTCCTTCCACTGCTAACATGTCCACCTCGTCCTCGGATGAAACGTCAAACCATGACATCATCTCGCCCACCCACCCGGTGCACCCACGTCCTTTGCTTCGATGGCACGGGGGACGAGTTCGGTACCTATGTAGGTGCAATCTCGGTAGCTTCGTATTGGGACCTAATCAGTGCTGCATAGAATTCCAACGTTATCATCTTCTTCAGTCCTCTGAAGAAGGATAACCGTAACGACCAGATGGTTTACTACCAGGTACGGCATCCATTCGCACCTATACTTGATTCGTTGCTCATAGATCTTTGCGATATAGCCTGGTATTGGTACCTACACTGGTCAAGTCGAAACCTCGCCCCTCAAGGCCAAGATCGATAAGATCCTGGACGAGATGATGGCCTGGAACCTCTCAGCTCACACGTTATGGGTACGTCGCTCAAACAAATATAACACGTCTCATTCTCACAAATAGGCGCAGGTGGCTACGAGTTCCCCATGCAAAATTGTACGCCGCTTATTCCCTAAACTACAATGCTTAATTGACGAGTCCCGACATCTAGACCAGGAAGGCGATAGGATCTGCTTGTTTGGCTTTTCCCGTGGCGCATATACCGCCCGTGCCCTGACCGGCATGGTTCACAAGGTCAACGTCGATCGCCGCCACTGTTGTATGGCGTTACTTAGCCGAAGTACCTAGGTCGGACTGCTTCCGGCTTGTAACCACCAGCAAGTCCCATTCGCGTCCAAGATGTTTGCTCGCGACGACGAGCAGGGGTGGGCTCAATCTACGGCGTTCAAGAAGGCATTCTCCATTGATGTCGATATTGATTTTATCGGTGTCTGGTAAGAACCCCTCCCTTGATGCACTTGTTCAAGTGCGCTAACTACCGCCCAGGGATACTGTGTTCTCAGTCGGCGTCATCCCCCACACCCTTCCCTTCACCAGCTCCAACCGGTCCATCCGCGTGTTCCGCCAGGCCCTCTCTCTGGACGAGCGCCGCGCCCGATTCAAGCCCGCCCTATACAGTCACGCGCACTCACAGGACGCTAACCGCGGCGTCCAGCCCGGGGAAATGCCAAAGTCCGACACAACTGTCGCACGGCGCTCCGCGCTCAACCCCGACAGGAACCACAAGCGCGCAGCGTCCGGGAAGAAGTCGCAGATCCAGCACGAGCGCGAGTTCAACAGCACCGACCCCGATCCGGACGGGCAGGCCGAAGCACCACAGGCCGTTTAATGTGCACCGGAGTGTCAAGATACGCATGGAGTCGGCGCACCTCCCCGGCGGCAAGTATACCCCGAAGGCGCAGTTCGTCCAGGAGCCGACTTGGGGGGACTGAGCAGGCCATGGAGGCATGTTCCTCGCGTGGTTGGCTTCGAAGTCTTGCACTATGCTTCCGATGCATTACCCAGTACGACAGCCCTCCCACCCGACTACTTTATGTTCTACTCTATGTCAGCTAGTCATCACGCCCTCTTGAAACATCGTTATTTTGCCTTCTGTTGGTGCCATTTTGAGGGCTCTGCCATCGTATAACTAGTTGGATGTGTTTTTCCATTGATTGAGTGTGCTGTGTGCACGTGCAGATGGGAGTACAAATCCCACCCGAGACTCGCCAATGCTTCTTCGAGGCTTCTCATGTCGTACTGATACCAGGATCTCAAGGGCCCATACATCTGACTTATTGTAAGTACAGATTGGCCCAGTAGCAGACAAGTCACTTCGGTGGGAGGCAGTGATAAAAATCGAACTTAAGTTATGGTAGAGACCATCCCAAATAGAGATGACTGTGAGTGATTTGAGGTTGATCGGGGCAAATGAGTATCGGTGTTGTTCAGCGTCTGCTAAATAATGTAAATTCTCTCATGTTTGCTCTCGAACTCAAGAAATGACACTCCCGCCCCCGCCGTTGTGCGTACGCTAAGGATCCTTGGTTTCTCTGTCTAAAAGGTATATTACAAACACGGAATAGGTGTCATCTGTGGATGTGTTCCGGCGAGAAACATGGCAAATTCATTTTTTAGCTATTGAATGTCCTCGCCATGCACATGCGGCAGTATTGCCTGTGGTGCGTTGTTTGCTTCCTCCCCATGCAGACTAGGTGACAGCCCTTCCAAACGACCTTTCTTACAACCCTCCCCAGACCCGCGAACGATCGTCGGCAACCCTCGTCTCCCGGTCCAAGTACGCTGTAACCACACCTAAAACGTTTCTTCTGCACCCATGAACATAGAGCCTACACACACCGCGGAGCACTGTGACTCTTCGGGCTATGCGACTCCCTCGAAGTTGGCAACCAATCCGCCGTCGACCAGGCTCGGGGACTCATCGGGCGTCATTCCCCCATATAATCCCCTCGCATCCGAGAAGACACTCGTACTCTGCTTCGACGGCACTGGTGACCAGTTTGGTATGAAAGTTAGTACCTCCCACTCCCTTTCATCCTCCTAGACAGTGTCCCGCGCGTTTCTTTCCATCCTCCAACGCTGATCCTAATGTCGCCGCGCATGTACAGAACTCGAACGTCATCAATTTCTTCCGCTTGCTCCAGCGCGACAACTGCGGCGAGCAGATGGTATACTACCAGGTGTGTGGCATCCCCCACAAGATTAGACGTCATGATCACAACGTGTGACGGTGCGCCTGTTTCGCGCCGATACCTCGTTTGTACAGACTGGCATCGGAACCTACACGAGCCCGCAGCTACTCACACGTCTTGGGATCGAGATAGCGAAGGCCCTTGACCTGGCCGTCGCTTGGAACCTCGACTCGCACGTCATGAGTACGTCCGCCCTCAACATCCCATCACAACATTGCGCGTAAACAGTTCGCTCACCATCCCTTTCCCTTGTTTTGTACAGGTGGATACGAGTTTCTCATGCAGAATTGTACGTAGCGCTGCACTGTCGCTACGGCTGCCCCTGGATCAAATCTCGCTAACCTGTTGTGCACACCCTCCCGTCTAACTGCTAGACAAAGCGGACGATAAAATCTGCCTGTTCGGCTTCTCCCGCGGCGCGTACATTGCCCGCGCCCTCGCAGGAATGTTACACAAGGTCGGCCTGCTCCCGCCACACAACAGACAGCACATTCCATTTGCATACAAGATGTATGCGCGCACGGATAAGGTCGGTTTGCAGCTGAGTGATGATTTTAAAAAGGCGTTCTCCGTGGACGTAAAGATCGAGTTCATCGGCGTTTGGTGAGTCGCGCCAGCCACTGCGGCTGCCAATCATAGCGGCTGTCTCGCTCTGCCCGTCGCATAAATTCGATGCTGACGAATTGCCGCTTCTTTCCCCCCTTTGCCTCATGCACTTCTGGTCCTCCCCACATTCGCCCACCTCTCCTCCGAGTTCGCCTTTCTCCCTTTATCCTTGCGTACACACACTCCCACCGCCACTCAGGGACACGGTATGTTCGGTCGGCGTGTTCCCACGTTCACTCCCGTTCGTGTCGAACAACAAAGCGATCCGCACGTTCCGGCACGCACTTTCACTTGACGAGCGTCGCGCGAAGTTCCAGGCCAACCACTATCAGTACACGTCTCCATTGGAGATCCGCCGCGACTACCTGCCACTCATACTACAACTCATCCGCTGGGTGGAATCGGAAATAGAGCAGATGACCCAGGCTCCCGCCATCAAACGAGAACTTGGCATTCACGACGTCGACACGGGGACTTACCCCAGCTTGAACGCCTCCACGAACGTTCTTGGGCACGAGAACGTTGCGATAACGGCCGCAGCCTTTTTGAAGGCGAAGGTCAAGAATGCTGTCGCCGCGGTCAGGAAGAACGTCGAGAGTGGCGCCGCCGCGGTCAAGAGGAAGGTCAAGAATGGCATCGCCGCACTCACTGGCAAGGAGAAGGAACCCGCCGAGTTCACCATGAAGAGAGCAATCGAAATTTTATCTAAACTGCGCAAATTAGCAATATCTCTCCTGGTTCAGACCTCAGACGTCGCTTCACCTACCTTGGAGGTCAAAGAAGCGACAGATGTGAAGGAAGTGTGGTTTGTGTTTGCGTGTATGCAAGGGGTGCAGCTAGACACGGAGCGGAAAGCGGAGTGGTCTCAGTCTGTGCGCGTGGATGCGAAGCAACAGCTGATATTGGAAAGTACTGTACCTAGACACGGAGCGGAAAGCGGAGT
>FTLJ01000764.1:0-44038 GCA_900155495.1 Porogramme epimiltina
GTAGAATCGGATCCGGCGGGGTCGTCCCCGCGGTACAACAAGTGCCGCAGCCGTCCGGTGTCGTTGAGGCACACGTGACCTACTTTTTCCAAGTAGCCCGTCACTTTTCCCTTCTCCCATCGTCCCCGATCCCATATCATATCAAAAACTAGCTAGTAGCATTTATACATCTTCTCGTGGGAGACTGGAAGACAACGTAGACTATGACAAGCGACACGGACCATATACAGTAGCATGCCATACCTACAGATTAGTGTCTCTATATCTGGGTATTTCCGCAATGTAATCGGGGCTCGTGCTTTAGTTTTGCTATGGCGTAAGGTAGACTATAGGACATTCCCTGCGACAATATTTCAGGTTGTTTTTCCGACTTCACATAGTTTAGTCCACGCTAGGGGAAGTTGTAAACGGGAGAGAGGGGAAAGCGACTCGATTCGTATAGATACGTCACCAGGAATTATAACGGATACGGAGCAATAGAAAAGTACGTAGCACGCGGCAAGGAACATAGATATCGGAGGGAGAGGGATTGTCCAATGACGCGAGATTTGTGCAGTACCAATATCCGAATGTCCGATACTACAACAGAAGTATGTGCTAGCGTGTAAGAATAATTATAAGACCTATGTTTCCTCCAACAAACTAACCAACGTTCCCGGTCTAAGGGCGAGATGCAGGGAAGTATGGCGGAGGTAAAGTTGAAAGTGATTTACCAAGCTCACTCTGTCCGTCTGCTGCGAGTGCAATGTTTTCTCCCCTCTCGAGTCTCCTCATATTCGTGAGAGATCCCAAGGATTGAATGGTATGGCTGGCCGTTGATTTACCGGTCGTGGTTGTATCGAATCCTCTACCATTGTCTTCTTTTAAAGATGAGCCTACAGTCTCCTCACCCGCCGTCCGCATACACGGGTCGGGGGATGGCGGACATGTGGACGTAGGAGGTGCATGGGGTGGGATGTAGCTTGCGCAGTAACCAACTGTCGCCCCATTTTGCGAGGGATCTACGCGGTCTTGACAGTTAGCACACCTTAGCACACATCCGCATTGGGTGCAAGCCAGATCATGGGTGTGAGCTGACTCCATGATGGATGCACACTCATGATTTGAGCCTGTGTGTGTGGGGTTGCCATTCATGTCATAGGTGCCAGATGCCCCTATATAGGAAAGATAGGGCATCAGTTTCACTTTTTAAGTCTCCCGTATTATGGGGCACATACCATCACTAAGGTCCAATGTACGGAGTTTGCCAGGTTTTTGTCGACGAAGTAAAACTGGGCCATAGAATATTACGAGGCGCTCATATGTTATGATCTGAGATTCAGGTGCTTACCTCTCCCTCTCGCGTAATGTCTACTTCTCCTGACGCTTGACCGTTTCCAGTATATAATCACTATCACAGAGGAAAGTAGGGCTAGTAGTGACCCGAGGACCGCCGTAACTATGTACCCGGTCTGTAACGTAGCTTGGGAAGTGGGTTTTTCGCTCTGTAGCGAGGTGGGCGCTCCTGGTAACTTCGTGGAAAGAGAAGATACACTAGTGGGAGGGTATGGTGTGAGAGGAGGGGTTGTGACAGTATCTGTCATGGATCTACGGGTCGATCTGCCAAGACACGTGAGCTCGCAGCACATTGGAGCACTAACATCTAAACCGCACAATGTTTGCGTTGGAGTTTGACTATCTTGGGACAACGTGCTTTCGGATTGACTGGTGGAAGCGCGGGTATAGACCTTGAAAAAGTCTATCAATAACGAAACACCCCCATTTATGATGGTAAGGGTGTGCGAAGTGTTGTTGAGGCTGATAGTACTAAACAGAATGTCGTCTGCGGGAAGACTTGAGGTATTATTGTTAGGAGGGAGAATATGTGTGTTCATCAAAGGTTTCGCGCCGTCAATCGCGTATGCTGAGTTCCCGTTCCTTGTTCCTTGTTGCATTTCAAACTGAAGTCCCCATACCTCCACTGAGACACCTGTATGATACTTCGTGGACATAATCAAGACCATTGCGTTACAGAACGCACCTTTGAAAACGAGAGTAGCTTTAGCTCCGTTGTCCGATGACGTTATGAATGTATTTGTATCTGGTCCTCCTGTAGTCATGACTGTCCAATTTGAGTCGCGCTGGGCACTCTTAGCTTGTACACAGGTGCTGAAAGGGTCGTCGGTGCATTGTGTTCCCATTTTGGACGTTGACTCTTGTAAGAGACTCTGTAAGAGGCAGAAGAGACAGCCGCACACCCTGAAGAGCAGTCAAAGCTATTTGAGAGTGGAGCACACTGTAGGAGTGAGACGTCGTTGAAGCTCCTACTGGCGCAAACTCTTGACATGGTTCCGTCAAAGCGCAGCATTGGAAGACGTCTCCAAGTCAATACTGCGGCACACCATCTCTGGAACAGACCGTATCCCAAATAAGCTTCTATCGCACCTTCATATGATGATAGTAGTCTTTAGATGCCGCCACATGGATGTGGAATATGCTTTTGTTGACAACCCGCGAAACATATATGGGCAGGAGAGTATTAGAATCCCCTAGATCTGTGCAGGAATTCGACGAGCTGGGACTCGATAAGAAGTAGCATTGGGTATCATTATGGTGGAACACTCCTGTATCGTTCCGTAATATTGAGACGGGAAATGTGTAAGACTTGATATCGTACCTTAGAACTCAATCGTTCTTCGCATTTGGCGGAGTATTCTGTGTGAAACTACGTAACCTATATGCAGCCTATTCAGTATGCATGTATACAGTTGCCATGTATACTGGGATATGAATGGACGTGTAACCATTCCATATCCCTAATATGCTTCTGGGTTTATAACAATATGTATATACGAATGAGCGAGATTGGTTGGCGTTTCAGCGTTATCAATAGAAACAAAGATTGCGTGTTGGGTCTCGTCGTAACCGAGAGACATTCTCGGAGGGGATGGTGAGAGATCACCATGAGCTCAATCATAGTGTTTCTCTGGGACCTGAGTAAGGATGGAAACCCTGGACTCATGAGGTGAGGCGTATCACATCGATCTCGCGATGAGGTGCCACCTTCGGCTTGCAGGGAGCCTACAATGATGCCCGTCCATGTGGAGTACCTGTACACCCACGGCACTGTCAACGAAACTGAGCCATATTTCAAAATATTCTACTATCAATATACATATCAAGGGTAGGATATCGAGAGGTACGGAGGAGGCAGTGTGACTGAGCTCCTATCCGAGTTACTCCTTTCTAGCTCTATCTCCTCTCCTGGTCTACCTCCCGCGATAGTGATCCCCCCATCCTCCTCATACCTTGCTGTCCTCCGAACAGGGATGTCGATGGAGGTAGTCACGATACCTCTGGGATCTGCTACGGGAAGATCCATTTTGGTCTCCTCGAGCGTATTAAGAACATCCCTTTCCTCTGTATTCGGCTCTTGACTTCCGACGCAGATCTGTTCTACTGCGCGAGGAGTGAGAGAGATGGGAAGGAGACCACATTGTATTTTCTCGAGTGCAGTTGTCTGAATTTTCAACGCACCATGAGAAGTATTTACTTCCGCCCGCGGGCCTTGAGATCCTTCGACGTTTTGAATTGGCCTTTGCGATGCTTGGTTGCTAATGTGACGGCGAAGACCATAAGTCCGTACTCTAGGGCCATGGTGATCCGAGGGGGGACCGCTCTCCCGTTCTGAGCAAATGCAGAGAAGGGGAGTGACTATCAGACTCGGACATGACCCTAGACTGCACACCATTTATGCCTGCATACCATCAGCCTGAATTTCCCTTTCATTGAGGCGTCGTTTGCTTGTACGGAATAACGCTGTAGGGTATAATTAAGGGACGTTGTATGCCTATACATACACCACAATTGTGGTACTTACACTGTACTGTTAGACGTGATTTGTTCCTCTGCCGAGTAGTCCTTCTGAATAAACAGAGAAGAATGCCGGCCACAATGAGACTAGTTACTGAGCAGACCACAACAGCGATGGTGGCTCCTTCGGAGAGACTGTGATCATGAGTGCGGGGGCTACTGCCGCCTAGTGCTGGTGGATTTGAAATTTTGTTCGAAGAGGAAGGTGTTATAGAGTCGCCTGTGAATCGCGATCCAGTTTCGTTCAAAGAGGTTGATACTTCAAAGCCAGTCTTTGAGCTAGCTCCCACGGGGTGTTTAAGATGCTATGTATAAAATCACGCACGAGTATCACATACCTTTCAGAGAGTCTCGCCGAAGTGCTAGACATACCTCCCCCAGGTATTCTCGGTGTCGTTATTTCTCCGAGAGATGACGCTACTAAGCTTCCTTTTGTTAGGCTATGAATAGAGGTTTGTGAATGGATCACTGATAATCTGTAAGCAGTATCACTGGCCTTGAAAGAGGTCTTGTAGAGGTGCTGGAGGTGGTTTTCCCATTTACCGATGGAGTTGGACTACCGCTGGGACTGCCGGGATCGGCTGTTGGAGTTTGGCTCTTCGAACTTGGAGCTGCAGTCTCAACGCTGAAAAAGTCAAGCCACAGGGTCACGCCACTGTTGAATATCGTGAGGGTATGTGTAGAATTTGCGAGGCCAGAAGTGCTAAATAAGACTACGTCCAAAGGGGGGACTGTTGTGGGCACATCGGCATTGATCGAGGGCTCGCCGCCGTCGAGGATGTATGTTGAGCCCTCATTTGCCTGTGCTTTCTCTACCATCTGCGCTCCGTATACTTCGAGAGATATCCCTTTGATTATGCGTGTCAGCTTGGAGGTATAGGAAGGGGTTGTATGGATAGTGCCTTTAAAAGCAAATGTTGCATTGTCACCCTTAGTACTCGATACCTCACAACCTTTCCAGGTACTCCAATGCCCGCTGTACTGCAGCCCTACATCATGCGGAAGAGGGACTGCTCCCTCACCGCTTTGAGGCGGGGTAGTCGTGCAAACATTGAGCATATTTTCATCGCCAAGACCTTCGTTTGTATCACGACGCATGAGACTTCGGTAATCTGGCTTTGAAGGTTGAGTATGCCGGAACGTATCTAGGAAGTATTACTTGTCGAAAGTATGGAAAGATGAAGTAGGTCGGAGATTTAGTGACTGAACAAGTGTCTTTTGCACGGCCAGAATTATATGTATCATAAGACCAGGCCCTTTGTTGACTAGTGTTCGCCGACGTCCCCGGTAGTCCCGTAGTCATAGGGAAGCATCTTTTGCGAATATGATCACTAAGATCGCTATGACGTACGCCAAGAGCTATACATTGTACTCAACTCCTTCGACGCGATATCATCCCGCCGCAATGACAGTGCTGCGATCTGCCTCCATGTTTCATCCGTGCTATTCAAAGGGAGGCATAGTTTTACCCATCCCTCGGAGCTATATCAACATTGTATGCAATACGTTCAGAAGGGAACAAATTCCAGCCCCGAAGCCGTACGCGGAACGCACTGCACATGGACTACCTGAGTGATAGTGAGACGAAGACTCGCGGGACTTCGTGAGCCTGTAACAGAAGTCAACTCTTCCAAATCAGGACACGCTGAACAAAGACCCATAGCGCTCAAATTACCTACTCTCCACCGCTATAACATCATCCCTATGTAACGGAAATTTGATAGGTCGATTGATATCACAGGAAGAACTTCCATTTCCGCCATCTGGGCTCAGTTCGGTTCGTTACCTGTTCTGATGACTGTAGCATAGGAACAACCATCTCTCATCTGCATCATGGACATTACAGTTCCATCCGTAGAGACATGCCAACATTGCATACTAGCGCATGGCGATTCAGTCTCACTCCCTTGAAAATGCCATACTCCTTATGGGGGTAGGAGATAAACATTCACATAAGGAAGATACTCCAGCAAACCTCTCTGTCCTACATAACCCCATCCACATTCTTCCCGCAGGTACAAATCAATCCTTCATCTATTGCTTCCCACATACCCCCCATTATTCATGCGTCGTGATGCAAACGAAGGTCTTGGCGAGGGAAATATGCCCAATGTGTGCACGACTACCCCACCTCAGAGCGGTGAAGGAGCAGTCCATCTTCCGCATAATGTAGGGCTGCAGTACGGCGGGCATTGGAGTGTCTGGAGAGGTTGTGAAGTATCGGATACCAAGGGTGACAATGCAACATTTGCTTTTCAAGGTACTATCCATACTACCCCTTCCTATACTTCCCATCTGACACGCATGATCACAGGCATATCTCTCGAAGTATACGGAGCGCAGATGGTAGAAAAAGCACAAGCAAACGAAGGTTCAACATACATCCTCGACGGAGGCAAGCCCTCGATCAATGCCAATGTTCCCACAACGACTCCCTCTTCGGACGTAGTCTTATTTAGTACTTCTGGCCTCGCAAATTCTTCACATACCCTCACCATCTTCAACGGTGGAGTGACCCTGGGGCTTGACTTTTTCATCACTCAGACCGCAACTCCAAGTTCGAAGAGCCAAACTCCAACAGCCGATCCAAGCAGTCCCAGCGGAGGTCCAACTCCCCCGGTAAATGGGAAAACTACCTCCAGCACCTCTACAAGACCTCTCTCAAGGCCAGTGATACTCTTACAGACTATCAGCGATCCATTCACGAACCCCTATTCACAGCCTAACAAAAGCAAGCTCAGAAGCGTCCTCTACAGGAGAAACAACGACACCGGCCACACCTGTAACTCAAACGTCAATTAGTACGAAGACAGAGATGGCCTCAGAATCTAACTCAAGTTCTGCAACAAGCGCGAGGTTACAACCTACCGAATCCAATACACGGTCGTCGGAGAAACGCAGTAATACTGTAAAGACAATCGCGGGTGCCGTGATAGGCGTGCTCGTATTCCTCGTTTTTCTCATCATCGGCACCCGCTGGGTGCTCAAGAGGCGCAGGCGCAATAAGCTGAATGCTTTCAGGTTCGGTATGTCGCAAACCCCCTTTCCATCTACACTGTCAGAGAGTACAGCTTACGACAATTTGCACGTGTAGAGTCTCGCGAGTTCATCACTGGCATCCAAGGCCCCCCTCCTCTGAGCGAGAAGTCTCAAAAGTTCAATGACCGGTTGTCTTACGCGACGAGCGCGGTCCCCACGCTTCCTCCGTACGGTTATACCGGAGGTGACGCTGTTGGCGAGTACGATGACGAAGAATATAACGAACGCACAAGCTTGGGGGCGCGCACGTTGCGGGCGGTATCACTCAAGCCTCTACGTCGGAAACCGAGCGAGGCTGGGGGCGTGGCCCGAAGATAAGCGGTACCGGCCGAATGGACGCTTGAGCCAGCGAACAGCTCGGGCCCCATTACTTCACCAAAGTTCCGGGGTCGTGGATATGGACGAGCTCCCCGATAACTACTCTTTTCCTGACTTCAATGTATCTAGGACACTGACTTTCGACGTATATTACGCAATTGCCCCATAATATATGCTGCTTCTCCGGGAGGAGTGCCTCTCCGGGCAGATGTAGTGCCGTCGAATCACCCTAAAAACACCTCGACTGTCCCGGAGCTTGGTACCAACAGGAGGAATGATCAATACACCTTTAGGAAAAAGGATCTACGTCAGTGCACTAGCACCGCGCACGTCGTAGAAGAGGTAGGAGTATATGATACTTGGAGTGCACGTCGCACAACGTCGAAATCAACACAGGCAACGCATGCGGCAACGATGTGGACGACATCCATGCGACCCAAACGTTCTGATCGGGGTCTCATGCTACGTCATCCAACGAAGCCGCTCTAGAACGCAGGCGAACTCACAAAGCGTGATGCGTCTCGGCCTTTGGGGGTGAAAGGGTGAAACAGCATCCCAAAAAGCCATAAGGGAGGCAGGGTAGACCTGTGAATAAAAGAGAAGCATACGAGCGAGCAACGTGGAAGACGCACCTTCTGGTGTTGCTGTTACTCAGGCATGCACGATCTTGCGACCATGGCGCAGCTGAGGAAGATAGGTGGATGGAATGTTAGATGCGGTAGCCACGGCCGCCACAGATACGAGGGTGGTCTTCGTCGCAACTGCAACTACACACCGACCGAGGGTTCTATCGGTGACGGGGGAGCCGCCGACTGGAGGGAATCATGTTGGGAGCGAGCAGGGCGAAGGGTTTCCGGGGAGTGAGATGATGCCCCAAGTGCGGCGTGGCACTTCCGGGACCGAGAAATTGTAGATGGAAGGTGGATGGCATCCGACTCGGAGCTTGTTTGTTGTAATGACGAAGATGGCTAGCGCGATGACTTTTACGAGACGAACATTAGACGGCTACGGAACAGCCTTGCCGGCGCACTTGAGAGGGAGTAGAGTGCTATTAGAGATATTCTTGGTTGGCGGAGGCAGACGCGAGCACAAGGAGGAGCCGAGTGTGGCGCGCCGCGTCAGCGTCGGAGACGAAAAGCCCTCACGTGGAACATGACTAAGAGCAATGACTCAGCCCGCCAGCGTCCATTTTTGCAACCAACGAGATTACATAACCATGCTTCGGCCAGAATAACGTCATTATGGCTTAGTGATAGGCGCCCATTCGGTCCCTCTAACGGCGATGGTCCATGCCGATTCTCTTTTTCTCTCTTCTAAAACTGACCAGCTGGGGTAGGATATCATGGTGGGGTCATGTTATACTGGGTCGATACTGGTAGGTCACTCTGAAAATCATCCATTAGCAGTGCCAATGCAAATGAACTTAATAATACTGAAACCATTCAAGTGCAGCTGTCGTTTCCCACGACGCGACTCAAGTCCGGTTGTGTCCCACGCAATCTTCGCCTTAACCTCTTTACAATGCAACACTGGAGAAGAATTTGTAATGTCAAGGATGCTCTCCCTGACCTTGATCTCATCGACGTTGCACAGGACGAGGGTGCACATCAGTGGAGGACCGACGGGAGGCTACAGTCAGCGTTCAGGCTGAACTCCTTTGCGAGCAAAACCATTTCCTCGAAAATCGCACAGTGCACGGCTACCCCACCCTCTCAGAATCTCTGCACGAGTGTGTCAAGCGCTTAGAGCCGACCTACGGAGTCTTCGAGGATACCTCCGACGGTATAGTGTGCATGTCGCACTCCTTTTTCAGGAACAGAACGACTGCTTCTATGAGTGCGCCGTCGTACCCCTTGAGCAAGAGAAGAATGCTTTTAGGATATCCTCGGAGACTGCAAAGTATCCCGAGCTACCAACTACGCTGAAAAGCTCATCTACTTATGTCCTAGGTCCGGCACTCGGCAGATAGGTCATAGTGCCATGACTGCATTGCACTACTAGGAGAGTGAAATGAACCAAAGTCAATTTCATCAAGGCTTCTGAGCACAAAGTGTGTATATCCTTTAGCCTTAACGTTAGAGCAAAATTCGGGCAGCCTTGATATGGGGGTACAATATCTATATAACATCATTACCATCCGTTCGGGGATATTGTGGAAATCAAGGGTATGGTATCGAGAAATACGGAGGTGGTAACGTAGAAGACGATCTGCTAGACTCCAATCCATCTGCGTCGACTTCCTCTCCTGGTCTGCCACCCGCAAGAGTAACCCCGCCGTCCACTTCATATCTTTGCACCCTCCTGTCCAATACCACCGGGGGGGTGATCTCGCAGTTGTTGTGTATTACCAGCTCAGAGTTTACTTCCACTCTATTGCAAATGTCTCTTTCCTCCGCTCGCAGTTGCTCGTTCTCGCCGCATGTCTGCTTTGTGTGGCGAGCAATGCGTAAATTATGAGAGGTATCATGTTGCATCTTTTCAAGTGCTAAAAGTTGGCTCTCTATGATATGAGCAGCATTCGTCATTGTGTGAAATTCCATGGCGTTTGTGCCTTCAACTGCTTGACAGGGCATTTGGGCCTCCTTATCGCCAGAAGAGTATCGAGTATTATCCGACATTGTGACTGCAGTGACTGCACCTGCGGGCTTCTGTCCTTGGGGTGGCTCAATTTCTTCATCTAGATTGACATTGATAAATTATGATGGGCCCCTGTTCTCACTTTCACGAAGGCGTACCATCCACAAAATCCGTTCTCTGAACATGTCCCTGTTCCGTGATGCAAAATGGGGCTGTAGAATATGTGTATGTCAATAACAGGATATCTGATACAATTTAAGATATTTTCCTTCTCCTTGTTTTTGTTCACTGTCACGACATTTCATGCGTCTGTAGAGGAGGAATAGGGTCCCCGCCAGAACTACACTCATGAATGAGCCTGTTAGGATGGCAGCAATTTTTTCTTTCGATAATTCAGTAACTCCGTGGTAGCTGCTGCTATGCGTCGGCGTTGTTGTGATAATACTTAGAGAGGTCCGCGCGATCGAGTGCTGATTCGTGCTGTGTGTTCTATTCATTAGTGCACACAATTTGAGACTGTGAGGTTAATTTCTACTATGATGAGTGGCACGGACATTGTGGATGAATGAAAAGGAGGGCTAGGTGTCTCATTTGTTAGATTTGGCGCCGATGTACTAGCCGCAAGTGTGGTACTGGTCGAGTTTCCGAGTGTGGCAGTGGGGTCTATAGAGACAGTAGCAATCTTGAAAAAGTCAAGACCCACTGTCACTCCTCCGCTAAAGATACTAAGCGTGTGCCGTGTGTTCGCGAGGCTGGGTGCTTGGAATAGGACTGCGTCGGAGCTCGGAATAGTTGTCGGCACATTAGTAAAGGCTGATGGATTGCCACCGTCGAGGATATAAGTCGAGTTCCCGTTCGTTGCCCCTGGTTTTCCCATTTGACGACCCCATACTTCCAGTGATACTCCTAATAGCGAGCGAGTTAGCCTGTATATGCGAGGTAGTGGGCCAGACATACCTGTGAAAACCAGCGTTGCCGTTGCCCCTACTGAACCGGACGCATAGAAAACGTTGCCTCCGTCCCACAGGATCCAATACCAATTCCCATCATACGATACATTATTTCCCGGAGTAGCCTCTATGCATACCGATCCTGGGGGATCAGGCGGGCATTGAGTATGCATAGTCGAACCACCCTGGTCGTCCTCTGGGCTACTGAGGAGCATGAGAACTGGTTCGATGAGGGAATGACGACGGATAAAGGTTAGATTTGGACGAACAAAACGGCGGAACGGAGTATGGGTATATAAATAAGAACTTGACCGGTGGATGGCCTGTCATCAAGGCTTTGGATGAACAGGAACGGGCTACTCGTTGTGTTCACAGATGCAAAGCTTAAACCCCCAATTATCTGTTGCGCGGGCTGTACCTTCGAAACCAACCTTGCTATAGTTATTTTTGCGTACAGAGAAACGATCCTGCTTAAACTGAGCACCTCACGGGGGATTAGCATTCTTCTGTGTCACATTCATCGTTCCCTATGCCAACACAAATGGTTTCTATGATAAATACTATCGTGTAGGCTTCCATCTAGAGATCAATGACTCAAGGTTCTGCACGACATACGTACGCAACTAGGCTCACTGAGGAACGGGCGGTGCGCTCTCACTCCCCGAGCTTGGCTATCTTTAATAGATGATAATTCGGCATTCCGTGTGCACAAAATTCTTCCTTTTACTATAGTAGTTCGCGTATGCTACAATAGCTACCATTTACGCTCGGAGCCAATCTGTCAAATCTTATCAACTCCAGCTTCCGGCGCTGTGCAACCGGATATCGATCTCACCTTCGGATTCCAGCCATCATGCAGCCTCCTTCTGACGTCGTCAACGAACTCCCATTCTAGTCCTCCTGCTACATATCCTCTCCCCTTCTCAATCCCTCGTCGAATTTGACTCTGCGCAGGTTGCTTCACCTCACCAGTCCTCATGTTCTTCGGTAGCGCAGATGATGGCCAAGGTGGTTCGACTATGCATACTCAATGCCCGCCTGATCCCCCAGGATCGGTATGCATAGGGGCTGCTCCGGGAAATAATGTATCGTATAATGGGCATTGGTATTGGATCCCGTGGCCAGGAGGCAACGATTTCTATGTGTCCAGTTTAGTAGGGGAAACAGCAACGCTGGTTTTCACAGGTATGTCTGGCCCACTATGTCGCATATACAGGCTAACTCGCTCGCTATTAGGAACATCACTGGAAGTATGGGGTCGTCAAATGGGAAAACCAGGGGCAACGAACGGGAACTCGACTTATATCCTCGACGGTGGCAATCCATCAGCCTTTACTAATGTGCCGACAACTATTCCGAGCTCCGACGCCGTCCTATTCCAAACCGCCAACCTCGCGAACACACAGCACACACTTAGTATCTTTAACGGAGGAGTTACAATGGGTCTCGACTTCTTCAAGATTGTCACTGTCCCTACAAACAGGCCTACTCTCCCGCTCCCATCTATGATAAGTGTCATTTCCTCAGGTAGCAATGCACTATCAGCTGGGGGTAACGGAATCCCTAGTGCCTCCGCAAGATCCACTACATCGTCTGTTGCACCTTCTCAACCCTTTTTTTTCTTTGCTCGCCAACTTTTTTGATCCTCTTGCAGGTCCATAGGCCCAAGCACTGAAACGTCTCCGCAGAAAGCCATAACAACAGCGAGCACAGTCTTCTCATCCGCATCCGCATCACATAATCCCAAACATACATCAATTCTAAGCGACGGCTCTAGTACCACAAGCATTAGCCTCCAAAGCCCCTCACCCGCCGTGCCCAGCAAATCATCATCAGGCGGTCGCGCTCCTGCAGGGGCAGTCGCGGGTGCTGTTATGGCTGTCCTCGTATTGCTAGTCCTGCTCGTCATCGGTGCCCTGTGGGAGTTCAGGCGAAGGAGACGTAACAAGTTGAACGCCTTCCGGTTCGGTACGCCGTCTCTCTCTCTCTCCACTCACACAAGGAAATGCAGCTCACAACAAACCGTATGCGTAGAGCCCCGTGAGCTCATTACGGGCAGCCAAGACCTCCCGCCGCTGGACGAAAAATCTCGCAAGGTCGGCGAACGGCTCTCTTATGCGACGAGCGCGGTCCCCACGCTACCCCCGTACGGCTACACCGGGGGTGACGCAGTTGGTGGGGACGATGACGGAGAAACGAACGCACGCACAAGCTTGGGCGGGCGCACGTTGCGCGCGGTATCATTCAAGCCCCTACGTCGGAAACCGAGCGAGGCCGGGAGCGTGCTCCGAGGATAACTGGTACCAGTGGAATGGGCACTTGAGCCAGCGGGACAGCTCGAGCCCCAATTCCATTTCCAGAGTTCCAGAGTCGTGGATCTGGACGAACTCGTCGATAACTACTATTTTCTTTACTTTGATGTATCCAGGACGCCGCTCTTCGATGTATGCTACGCGTTTGCGCCACTATATGTGCTAATTCGCTTGGAATGAGATCAAAGCTCATGTGTAGGAAAAGAATAGATTGCGCGTGAGACATACAAAGTACGTGGAGGAAAACGCGACACTCTGAACCCAGCAAGTTCGCCCCACTTTGGTATCAACTCCCTGTCACCAGTACCTATCCGAGCAGATCTGGCACCATCGGACTGCCCGAAGAACGCCTCGACTACCCTAGAACTTACTACCAACAGGAGGGATGACCAACACACTTTCGTGAAGAAAGAACAACGCAGCCGCGCCGGCACCGCGCACATCAAAGAAGAGGCAGGAGCACATGACACTCCAGGCGCATATTGCACAGCGTCGTGGTCAACAATGGCAACTGCGGCGACGATGTGGACGACGTCCATGCGCCCCAAGCGTTCCGATCGAGGTCGCATGCTACGCCGTCCAACGAAGCCGCGCTAAAACGGAGGAAACTCACCGAGAGTGATACATCTCGACCTTCCAGAAGGAAACAAGAAATCAGGATCCCGAAAGGCCACAACGGCGGCGAGCTAGACCGGTGGATAGAGGAGAAGCATACGAGCGAGCAATGTGGAAGACGCAACTTCTGGTGTTCCCGTTGTTCAAGCATGCGCGATCTTGCGATCGTGGCCCGGCTGAAGAGGAAGATGGGTGGCGGGAGCGTTGGATGCGGTGGCCATGGCTGCAACGATACCAGCTGACCATCATCGCAACTACGGTGGCGCGTCATGGAAGAACGGAGCTGGGACGGTTGCGGGGGAGCCACCGATTCGAGGGAGTCTTGACGGCACGGTGGCGGCGAGCAGGGCGGAGGGTTTCCGGAGAGTGAGAAGTTGCCACAGGTGCGGCGTCGCGCTTCCAAGGGTGAAAAGTTATGGATGGAAGGTGGATGGCATCCGACTCGAAGCTTGTTGGAGTGATACTAGAAGATGGCTACCGTGATGGCTTCCACGAAACGAACATTAGACGGCTACGAAACAGCATTGCGGGCGCACCTGAGAGGGATTGGAGTGTGGTCGGAGATGTTCTTGGTCGCCGGAGCCAGACGTGAGCATGGGGAGGTGGCGCCAGGACGAAAAGCCCTGGCGATGGCCAAGAGCAACAGGCGCCAGCCTCCGCCTCTCGTTGCCACATGTGAGATTACGTAACCGATATGTCTCAGCCACAATGACGCCATTCTGGCCAGGTGAGGCGCCCATATTTGCTGCCTGCGACAAGTCAATGGATCCCGTTTGGTCAAACAATGACATTCATCCCATACCCAGAATCTGAAGTACAGCTGAAAACGAGGCAACTAACTCGAGGTATGCATGGGGTAAAAATCTCGCAAAAGAATGGCGATATAGGTAACAATGCTACCGGGAAGTAAGGCATAGGCAAAGCCCATAGAAAACGAAAGTAACAGATATGTCGTCAAAGGAGTGTGGATGGGTATGGCCTATCTAGAAATGCTCTGCGATAAAGTACGAAACCGTCTGCATCGTGTCCAAATAGACAACTAGGTGCGAGGCCGGGGATATCGGGGTGCCGAAGCATCTGCATCCGCAAAACGTGGAGCATATGAATGTACGTACACAGTCCTATGGGACCTTGGTGTAAGGAGGCGGTCGTGTAGAAATGTCCCTTCCCTTGTTACTGAGGTATGCATCCGAAGGAGTGCGAACTCCAGCCACAGGTACACCTCCATCTGTTTCGTCTTCCTTGCTTACGATACACCCCTGTAGATTTTCCGCGTGTGCCGCTGACCACGAGCCATCCACGTAACGTAATTCGGGCATCACTATGCCTGATGGATTGGCTTGACAGAGTGCATCGTCAGGACTCCATTCTGGCATTTGTAGGCTAGACGCAGGGCGAGAGAGAACTGAGGAGGTGCGATTGCCATGGGGAATGAGGGACTCTTTCGAGCTTGACTGGGGCCTCAGCGCAGGGCTGAGCATTTGGGAAATTGACGAGTTTAATGAGACCGACCAGCCTGTATGGCGTGCTTGTGGTCCCAATGGGTACGTTGCCCTACTGGATGGCGGAGATGATGGCGCGTATTGTCCTATCAGCAGGACAGATCCTAACGTGCTTTCTCTTTTTCCGATCTCAAATGAGCTCTCGCTCGCATCTATGCGAAAAAAACGGACAAGGTCAGCCTATGCGTGTGGAATATTTTCACATACGATACCTTCAGCCAACGGGGTATCAACAGCTGCTCTTCTGCGTTTGTGCCAAAGTAATAGGGAAACAATGAGGAGAGCTGTGCCAACAACTACTCCTATTACGATTCCTAGAAGAGCTGGAAGAGCCAGCTGAGAACTCTGCCTTTGCGGAGACGACTGTGACGGAGGCGAAATGGATATTGTAGGCGTGATGATGGAAGAAATAGATGATGAGGTCGCTGACGAAGGCGAGGGTTTACTCGCTGAAGATACAGGCTGGGTGACACTCGTCATGTGTGAGCTGTTTGAGGTAGATGAACTGGATGCAGGGGTGGAAACGGACGGGATTGGGTGAGTCTCGACGCCCGAGCCCAATGTTTGCGGAGGGGAGAGTACACCATTTGAGGCAACGTTTGTGCTCGATACGCTCAGGGTCTCCGACGTTGAAGTCGATACGCTCAGGGTCTCCGACGTTGAAGTCGACATACTCGGGGTTTGCGACGTGGTAATAGGCTGCGTGAATGTCGTAGGCAGAGAAGTTGTCGAAGTCCGCAAGTACTGGAGGACCAAATCAACGCCATTATTCTGGATAACAAGGGTATGAGTTCCTGTGCCTAGAGAAGAGAACCCTGCGAGGGTTCCAGCGACACTAGGAGTAGATACGGAAAGATCTATCGCGGTGAAGGTTGACTGTCCATTTATCGCATAAGTCGAGTTTCCAATAAGACCTTCTTGAAGAGAGAACTGAGCCCCCAGCACAGTTATTGAGGCTCCTGATAGCAATATTGATACAAGATTTCAATTGAGTAGATATCGACTCACCTGTAAACACAAAGCTCGCCTGGTCTCCTTGGGTCCTAGATCTCTCCACGCGTCCTTCTGTCGTCCCAGTTTCGAAGATGGACGTGGAATTGATCCAATGTCCAGAGGGATCGTACTCCAACGTACCGGATTTAATACAGTCCGATTCCTCGTCTGTGCACGTGGTGGGGTCCCGTACGTCGATCCTCATAGAAATATCTTGGTACCTGCAGGGGGTATGAGATGGAACCATGAAGAGCAGCGGAATAGTGAAGCTTACTGCACGAGATAGGGGGATGACCCATGAGCTGCGCGGAGGAGATACTACGAATATATAAGATAGACCCAAATACAAATTAGAGTGTAGCTTTCGTACATAGTAGTCGTCTGCGGCTGTATCGCAGGAATGAGCTACCGCCGCAGAAGACCGATGTGCGTCTGATGATCATCTGCCCGTGATCACCGCCATCTCGCTCCTCTCAGATGCCCTGCGGGGAGCCTCGCCGCCTCAGTATACGGATTTCACCCATCTTTTCGGCTGTAAACGAAGGTTTATATGGAGAATAGACTTCCATACTCTAGAGCAACCGTTGTTATACATGCGTTTGTGTACTCGTGGGCCCAATAGATTGTGATATAATTGGACAGATGCAACTACAGCTGATTCAATCCATCACTCGCTTGCGGTTTACTTATGGATATTCCCGCTCGGAAGCGAAGAAGAACAAAGGCCGCGACTTCAGGGGTGGTTCAGTGGTCTGAAACTATCATCAAGTGTGGGCAATTTGAGCGCTGAACACACACCAGATGCTTAAAATCGCTCAATCTAGCGCGGGGATGAAATATCAGGGTACAACTGAGCTGGACCCTATGTTTGTGTAAAAGGAAATGCTATAGACGTGAACGGCGGCGTAGCAGTATTTGTGGCTGAGTGCTGTGAGTCGTGAGCATGGTGACCGCCGTCCAATCACCACTCGGACATGAGAGCCACAGAGATATCCAGGGGTGTACCATGATGCCATATAGTCAACGTGTTGTACCCATGTGTGCAGGAGGAAGCTCCTTTCCCGGTGCCAGCTCAGTCGCACTGTGCCCCTGTCACTGTCACCGCCACAGACGCGTTGTTTGTCGATGTTGACGCGCCTTCAAGGGGCGTGATCTTAGCGCCCATCACGAGGCGCCAAGACAAATCCTCTCGTCGTTGGTGTTCCTGACGGCGACACCCATGCTATGATCGATTGATCACGTCCCTCCCCATGACGGTCCCGAGCACACTAACACGGGTCTATTGATCAGACGAGCTCGAGCTCGCTGGGTCATTAGGATGGCCGCTACTCTGCACGATGCAGGCGCAGCCCTGCCGCTGTGCGGGACCGCACTAACATATATATTGCGTTTTTCTATAGAACAAGAACACGGACACCGTCGTGACGTTGTCAGTCTCCCCTCTATCATCACGCTTCCGTCGCGGTATTTACGTCTTCTACTTGGCGCTTGCTATAGGATAATGTCACTCCGCGTCATGATCCGTTCAGGACCCAGGGGAAGACGGTTGATCTCGAGCACGAGGATCACGAAGTCCCCAATGGGCGAGTCGTCCATTTAGCATCACACCGATCTGGACGAGGCCTTCGGAATGGCACGAATCCAGCGTCGTGACCGAGGGTTCCTATCGTCTCCGGCGGCCCCATCAAAATTGATGTAATGACAGTTCTCAGGACCGCGGCCTCTATAGTGCGTTGAGAGGGAACATGGTGCGCTTCCTTTCCCGCCCGTCATCTCCGCCTTTTCCCTTGTTGACGTCCCCGACGTTGACCTCTTGCTTTCTTTCAAGGTGTACTCTACTCGTTAGCTCGCCCGCTGGGGCTTAGCTCTTTCTCTCTCGTCCATGGATTGTCAGTCTGATGGTTCCACCACCTGCATCGACGACCAGTCCTCGCAAGTTCAATATCACGGCAGTTGGGGCCGTCAGAACTCTGGAAATGGCCAAAACACTTGGACGGTGTCGTATGTCGGCGGGGATACGGCTCGGTTGACATTCACTGGTACGTCGCTCCGTTCCCCTCGCACTGCGTAGCAAGGCACGATCTATCTATGTAGGAACGTCCATCGAGGTGTGGGGGATGCAGTATCAGGCGCAACTTGGACCTAAGGGGAGCTCTTCATACACCCTCAATGGCAATACGAAGACTGTCGGTAACCCTCCCGCCCTGAACCCGAGCAAGGACACCGTCCTCTTCAGCGCAAACGGTCTTAGTGGCGGTCAGCACACACTTTCCATCACAAACAACGGCGTCGATCTCGCCATCGACTTCTTCAAAGTCGGTATCACCGGATCGTCGTCGACGTCTTCGCAGCAACCTCAGAGTCCCGTTCACACCGACTCAAGTAGCTCTACTCCCACATCTTCGAACAACCCCGCATCGACTACTAGCGAGCAACCTCCTGCGTTCACTAGTGCATCAGAGAGCTCTGATCCAGGTAACAACTCGAGTGGAAGCAGTTCTAGCGGTACGTGCTGCGCATTTGCGTAATGAAAACGCGTTGATAAACCTTAATCTTGCAGCTGGGTCCGAGGACGGAAGTTCATCGACAACGAAGGCGGACTCGAATCCAGCCTCCTCAACGGGGACAGGATCCTCATCATCTACGTCGTCGTCTTCTTCAACGGGGACGACACTAGCCTCCACTTCAACGGATGTGACGCCGACAACGTCATCACCTTCGGGCGCGAGCTCGCTCTCCGACGATCCCACGTCCCCCACTGGCACAGCGGTCGCAGCTTCGCTGAACGCTTCGTCATCTGCCCATGGTGCTGTCGCTACCGATAACACCACTAGTACGAGCGGCACGCCCGGGAACCCTTCTGGCGACCCGACGGGGGCAACCGGGAACCGCACGCCTGCAGGTGCTATCGCAGGCGCGGTCCTTGGCGCTCTCCTTCTTCTCGTCCTACTCGCCATTGCCTTCGTGTACTACCAGCGGCGACGGAGGAGCAAACGCACGCACCGGCTCTTCCGCTTCGGTACGTCCCCATCTTCACCTCCCCGCGCCCGCGCCCGCGCTTACGCTATGTCATCACCACGCGCGCCGCGCCCAGAACAACGCGCGTTCGGACCAGAAACGCCGCCCGCACCCCCGTCTGCGCCCGCGTTTGCCGTGCCCGCGGTTCTCGCAACTGCGCCCGCCGACGAGAAGGACGAGAAGGACGGGCGCTTCTCGTGGGCCTCGAGCCGCGTGTCGACGCTACCCGAGTACGGCTACACGTCGCGCTCCCCCCCGCCGTTCGTGTTCCGCACCGTGAGCGACGCGGGCGAGGGCGATGTGGACCGCGAGCGTGACGGGTACACGCTCCGCTCGGTCTCGCCCACATCTTTCAGCAAGTGGCCGATGCCGCCCGGCAACGATCCGCGCTGGCCCGTGTCGATGTATTCGAGCGAGTCGCGCTGGCCGGTGCCGCCAAGCCCGATCAGCGAAGATGGGAATAGCGGACTAGCGGTATAGGATGCCGCCGATCTCCGCGGGGCGCGCGTATAGCGCGCCGCTCTCGACTTCTATGGACTCGCACTCTGTACTAGCATATCTAGTGACGCTCTTTCTCCTCACCTCGTACACTCATTCTCTCTTCGAGTCTCTCGCTCCTGTACCCGTGTTCACTCCCACAAGATCTATCGCGATATGTTTATCACTATGTATGTGGCTGTTTACATCTCTACTCAAGATCGCTCAAGTCTAGGAACATTGCGGACAGCACGCCGCTCATTTCCGTTGAGAAGATGCATCTAGAGTGTGACGCGTGCCTCCCTGACCTTCAGAGCAAGACCGGTTTGGTTAGCTAGTCGCCTATGACTTTTCGCAAATCACAATCACCACTTGGCTGTCACGCACTCTCCGCGGTGGAGCTGAACGCCGTATAGCATTCTCCGTTCCTCGCGGCGACCGCGCTACAATTAGGGTTTAGATGGCCACCTTTTCACTACGCGGGTTTCGAGTGGGCGTCAAGAGAAGAAAGAGAGGGTGAGGCTGGTTTATCTTTATATGACATGTGCACGCGTATAGTACGCCGAGGTCTGTATGTAGAAGTATCATGTGGAGATGGCACACTGGAGTAGCGTAAGGGTATCAATCAAGTGTCCGCGGTGAGCGAAGAGTAGGGTGGTGGGAGCGTCAGTGTCTGTGCGAGCATGTGTGCGCTCTCTGCGACTGTCAATCGCTCTCCCGGCCGACCTCCGGCGATCCTAACTCCGCCATCTGTTTCGTAATGAACGACGAGTTGTTCAAAAGCGTCGGAAAGGCGAGTGCTGTTATCCCAACTACTCGCGGCTTGCGACTCTCGCAGCGTGTTTGTGAACCCAAAAGAGTATGGACGACGGGTAGGGTTGGACGGCGGTGCTGTTGGAGGCAGTAATGAACGATTATCATCGGGACAAGGTGACTTGGATGCGATATCCTGGATATCTACTGAAGGTTTGTCGAGCGTCGAGGTCGTGCAGACAATGTCTCCGCTGTCAACGGTAGGAGGGAGAGACTCCGTATCAGCGAGGCGTGGCGAACTTGATCCCGCGAGTGAATCTCCCATAGGCCTATTGCATTGCTCTCCGACACCGAGGGGACTCGTTGTCGAGCGCAGAGCAGGCGATACCGAGGGGTTGTGTGGTGTAGTCAGAAGTCTCGTTAGGAGGCTTCCATGAGCGTCGTCTCTATGTTCCACATCTTGCGACCATGACTCGTCCTTGGGATCATGAGAAGGAAGCGAAGGAACGTGAACTGAAGACAACATCGTATTAAAAACACTCTGAGGCGTCGATGGATAAGAGGCTTACAGTTAAGCGTTCTCACATCTCTCCTGCGTTTCCGGAAGTATAGAGCGAGGAGAGAGACGAATGCAATTCCGGCAAATGTTCCGCACGCTACGCCTATTGGTACGCCTAGACGCAATGGCGAATGATCTGGAGAGGACATAAGGGCGGTGTTGGGAGAGGCCGCCGAGGACATTGAAGTCGTGGTAGGCGTGTGATCGAGACCGCGATCTACGGAGCCAGTTTGGAGTGATCCGGACGATTGGCCATGGGTGGACAGGGGGCCAGTGAGGCTTTCAGTCAGATCACTAGAGGATGTGGTCGGGGACTGAATCGACGTAAACGAATTTTGTGCGGACGTGTCGCTTGTGTGCTGTGCGGGGGCAGTTGAAGTGGAAACTGGAGGGGCGTGACTTGTGAATGTGGTTGTAGAGATAGTGGGGATAGAAAGCGGGAGTGTAGAAACGAAGGGAGTGGAGGTCGAGGTGGTGGAAGTGGAAGTGGGAGTGGGATTATTGGAGGGTGTATCCATTGTGTCCATGCATTGTTGGATGGTGAACGTAGAACTTCCAACGCCAGGTTCTCCTTCAATATCAAGTTCTACTACAACTCCCGCCTCCCACCTTGGCGTCCATTCAATGAAGAAGTCGTCTGTAGAGCGGTGAAACTCGTCACCGGAGTCCGTGTTGATGAAGAACAGGTCAAATGTGGGAGATCCTCCTTCCCAGGAGATGGAGGCATCTTCCGAGCACTCTGTGACGTCCGGTATGCTGATTGTAATTCGCCTACTGGCGCATACCATCCATGCGGCATATAGCTGAATAATGAGAGCGTTATGGAGCCTATCCAGAACGACAATTCCCCTACAGAAACGTGAGTGCCATAAAAACGGGGTACTGCGGGTTCATACCTACGGCTGTTCATGCTTCTTTAAGTAGGTGCCGACAACTCGGGCGTGGTGCAGCTTGAGGGAGAGAGGCGCTGCCGCGAGGAGGATGGGATGGTCGTGTTGAGAGGGACCAGAAGGAGACAACCCATACAGCTTGACCAGAGTCTTAAGATAGCACTGTAGCTGTTGTGACAACATCGAACAACGAATTAAGAACTCTTGGCAACACGGATAGGCCCCATCGAAGTCAGATTGTGCCGGGCGGTCTGCAGGTACCGGGACCAATGTGGACCTATCAGAAAAACATATGTTATCCTGACGAGCTCAGAATTATGCCATGACACTGTTCAGTGCAAAGACTGGGCCCTTTGTCACACTTGATAGATGGTCATTCAAAGAAGGCATGTGTAATAGCAAATTGGCTCACCCTTGGGGCTGTCAAGCTGTGATATCGTCGTACAGGAGGCATTCCCTCGGTTCTATTCCATCTATTCGCGAAGAGCAGTAGAACTTAGAAGATCACGCATCGACGCGACGATACGTGATACACGGCCGCAGTGAGAGGCTTAACAGCTCGAGAGGCGTTAACACAGGCGTAATGTACTCACGACGACCGTTCAAAGTGTATCAATCGAATGTCATCGAGCTTCAAGGTCCGAGAAACGAAGATTTAACGAAAAGCGCGCTAGGCCGGTACATCATGCATCATTGCCGACGGATCACATGACTAAGCATCCCTCAGCAAATCGTTATAGAGCTCTATAGGACTAATACGAATGTAAGGGATTGAACATTGTTAATACAACACACATTGTGAGGGCACGCGGATACAAAGGAGTGTAAGGATGATGTGCCACGATGGTCCACGGTCCGATGTCCACAACTAAACTAACGACTGCAGGCGGAGGTAGGTAGTCACGACGTGTGCGTGATTGAGAAGTACGGAGGAGGCAGTGTCGAATTAGAGTCTCCGGAGTCGCGTCTTTCGCTCTCCGACTCGTCCAGTACCCGGCCACCCTGTAAGCTCACACCCCCATCCACTTCTTGTCTTCGAGACCCCCCCGCACCACTTGCCGCATCGCTGCGATCTGGTGGCCACGCCGCTCGTGAGAACTTGGATAGGGCGGAAGCCTGGGACGCATTCGTTGTGGTTTGTGGCCTGACGGCAACAACATCTCGTTGGGCGAGAGGGGCCGCGGATGGGGGTCGCGTCCCGAAGACCGCTCCAGCAGACGTAGTGCTTATTCTGATGTCCGATACAAGGGAAGTCCGGTTCATCGCGGACCAGATAGGAGTTGCGGACGCAGGGGAGGCGGACACCGGGCTTCCCTTCATCAAGTGCATCGCCTCGGCCACCACCGCCGTACGAACTGCCAGCGACGGCGGCGATGGGGCGGCTTCGGCGTCTACGATAATCGAACGCCGTTAGGATATGCTTCTACTCGGGGGAGCACGGCGAGTGGGCGAACGTACCCAGAGACGGCGCGGCACGCACAGTTCGGCGGCGTCTGCGACAGAGGCAGAGCACTGCGACGAGCGCAGCGACGACGATCGCAGCACTGACGACTCCTGCGATGAGGCCTGCATGGTTCCCCGAGCTCGATGTTGCTCCCAACGACGGCGCAGAGGCGGCCGACTCCGAGACACCGACACTGGAAGGCTGGGGGGAGGAGGACGCCTCCGTAGAGATTGACGTAGCGGAGGAGACGGTAGATGTCATCATGATCGGGAAGGAACTCGAATGCGTTGTTTGGGATGATGTAGACGTCATCGTGCTGGATGGCGAAGTCGAGCCGAGCGACGAAGTCGAACCTAACAGCGAAGTCGAGCTAGGCTGTACGCTTGTGCTACTCGTCTGTTGATAGTCAGAGAGTATGGATGAACTTGCATGGGAGACTAGGCAAGAACCGTCGCCGGCCATGACGGTGAACAAAGCGCCAATACTGGACCCGTCTGTCGCGGAAGCGCTATGTCCGTCGGTGAGCTCGAGCAGCACCTGGCTTCCAGCGGCAACAGGAGTATTCCAAACAAACGATGTATCCATTATACCGGTGTGTATCTCCTGTTGCGTGACCGAAGGGGGCATGATGGAGAGGACGTAGGGAGGCGTCCCACCGTTCCAGGTAATGATGGTATCTTCACATTCGAACGAGTTTGTAGGGGTATCGATAGTGAAGTCTTGTCCTCGTACGGGAAGAAAGAAGAGCGAACAGAGAAGAGAAAGTCGAATAGATGGTGGAGATCGAGCCAAACGCGTTGCTAAACTTGGAGGTCGTTTAAACCACGAATATACGTACAAGCAACAACACGCACTGTGATGCACCCGCAGCTATACTCCGCAAAGGGTCCGTCATAGACGAGAAGGAGACTCGGTGATGATTGTACCCTGTTGCTCTCGACGAGGGCCCCCCTGAAGATCTGACGGTGTCGAGAAGTTGCATTGGTGCTTCGTAAGACCCTATGCCTCGTAAGGCCCTATTGATGGAGACGAACAGTAAGATACTACTGCATTCGTAGTTGGAAATAGTAAACATACCGCCCCTAACCAACCAGCGCCGGCGCACTATCGAGGGATGGCCCTGCCAACTTCAGCCAAGAGGCAGAGTTTAGAAGAAGAAACGCAACCAGGCGATTCCTGGACTCACTGAGGAGAATACACTTAAAGGCTGCGACCTGTCGGCATGGCGGCGAGCATTCCACGGCCGACGGGAGCTTGTCCTCCGGAACCTCAACGCTCCATGTTGCACGCCATAGCCGTACATAGCATTCACACGGCCGCGGAGTGAGCGGCGTAGCTAGTTGGATGCCCAATTGCGACGTCATTACTTGTTCCGCGAGGACATGCCTTTCTAGGCTGGGCGTTATGTTCTACGACCTCAACCATGGGTCATGGCACTGTAAATGACATGATCGACACACCTTTGGCAGTGAGGGTAGAGCCTCAATGATGCGCTAAGCCGAAACTGAGAATGCGAGCGTCGACGAAGAGCTTGCCCCAAGCATCATTGCGTCCTCGTGTTGACGACAGGGGTACTTCTAGCGGCCCTGGAACCCTTGCCTTCACAACAAACTTCCTCCGCTGACACTCTTCGAGTGGTCTCTTCCCGAGAATCCGACGCTCCTTCCATCCGCTATGCCAGAAAATTGACCACAACGCGTACACACACGGCATCCGAGGGTCATCTTGTGATGGGATTCTTGCAAGGCAAGGGACAGACTTGGTGGTGTGTGCGATGCATAGACCAAGACAGAAAGAGGTGTGATTGAATAGCAGGATGACACGGCGAGGACGAGGCGGGCCAGGGGTGAGATGCGTTGCCCCGCGCGGCGGGCTCGGCCTCATCGTTGGGCGCTTGTTGTCTAGCTGGGCTCCTCGGACCTCGGCCCGCGTGTTCATGAATCATGGTTTGTCACTCTCCGTCACCGACTCCTCGAATGCGAGGGGCGACAGTGGACACGCTCGGACTATACACTTTGAAGAACTTCTCCCCATTCAGAAGAGACATATCGGGCCGAAGGCAACACAGCGTACTACATCGAAGGTCTTGTAAGTATGGGCTAATCCGTGGGCTGACGGGCTTGGCACACAAATGCCGCTTGAGTCCGCATAGGTGGCTCTCGATAAGCACCTCATCTCGCCCGTCCGGCTGTAGACATACTCTGTGTTACCTAGCACCAGATGCGTTAACTATGGAAGAATACGGAGGGGGAAGTGTGACGTCTGTCTCTTCCACCTCTGGGAACTCCGCTATACCCGGCCCATCATCTCCGAGTTCGACTCCGGGCGGTCCTCCTTTCAGCCGGATGCCCATGTCTTCTTCATACCTTATAGCGGGCTCCCGTAGCGCCGTCCGTCGGCGCCCCACGTTAAGGACGTCTTCAGAATGCTCGAGGGAGGGGGAAACAGTCGAATAAACCGGGACATCCCTTGGCAATGCCGCAGTGTACGAAAAGCGTGAGGACTGGGCATTTGTTAGCCAAGGAGAGCCGTATTGTGCGCTGCCTGGAGAGCTAAGGTCCAGTACGACGGGATGGTACGGACGATGGTATATGGAGGAGTCGGAGACAGACCGGCTATGTAACGCAATAGTCGCTGCGGCTTGAGACAATGTCGCGGTGTCGAGTGTTTGCGGTCTCATGATGTCTCTGATGTCTTCGGGAGAGTAGTAGGGGCTTATGGGTTGCTTGAGCAGGGATGTTGGCCTATATAGGGGGAAAATCCGTAGGGGCATCGTCGGTGACGAGAGTACATTCTCCAATTCGCCATCAAGTAAGAGCGGTGCCTCCATCGTCCCCATTGACGGCGTTGGATTCACAGGTATGATAGACGTTCTAGTGCACATCTTCCGCAGGTCTGTTCAAGTTTTGCATGGTTAAGCTTATATCACCAAGCCTGACATAGCTGGAGCGGAGCCACGTACCTATGTTGCATCCGGGTCGGGGCCGACTGGGCCGTCTGCTTAGAGCTCGATGATAGACGATAGCCGAGCACAGGAGCAGCAGTATTCCTACTACACCACCGACCACAATAGGAGTTATCAGCTTGACGGAACTTCCACCTGGGGCGGGGGACGATATAGACACTGTCTCTCTGGAGCTTGGGCCTGGACCGGCCGCATCCGGAGGGGAAGGTCCCGAGGTGCTCAGCAAGCTTGAAGGCGGGCTTCCCGACAGTGTGGTATGCGTATCCATTGAGGAAGTGAGCTGGGGTGTCGAAAATGAGGAAGCTATATGCGGGCCTGTGGAGACGGGAGAGGAGCTTGTCTGAGCCGGTAGTGAGATCGTTGGAGTGTCAGACGAGGGAGAAGATGTCCCTCCAACGCTGGTTATCGGAGGTACTAATGGTGACGTGGAGGTAGTGGAGGATTGAGTTTGAGAGGTGCTAGAAGATAGGGTGGGGGGCGAGGCAGTAGCATGCCCTGTTCCCGGAAATCCTTGACCGCCTTGAGGATCGCTCAAGCAACTCAGGTCGCTGCCATCCAGAACCACGAACGAAGTCTCTGTGGTTGTTCCTTCCCAATCTTGAAGAGTCGCAAGTACTGAAGACCCTGGAGGAAAATCGACTTTCCAGCGCAGCTGAGGACCATCCAGGCCCCGGTACGTCTCATCCTGGTGGCCGGAATCGCTTGAGGCGTAGAGCTCCAACTGGTACGGCGGATCCCCGCCACTCCAGACAACATTAATCTTCTCACAGACTATGGCCTGATCTATCGGGTCGATCGAGAGGCTCCTTATGAAGAGAAAGTTGAGGAGAATGCTTTCCACTTCGCGTGCAATACGTACCTCGTGGTGAGTTTGACCTTTGCCAACTGCATGACGCTAGTCTCTCTTTCGTCAGAACTCTTACTTGATTTTTCCCGACCAAACGGATTTGCATGCTGTCTGAAAGCTATCCAAACGGTTAGCGAGCGATAATGGCGATGAGGTTGACAATGTGATACTAACCGAGGCCAAGGCGAGAGAGCTCTCGTCGCTCCATGAGAGCACAGAAGCAGCAGGTCAACGTAGGAGAAGGCCGGCGTACAGGGAGATAGAGGATCCACGGTCCTATCTAGAGATGTATGATCATGAGCAAACATGACTACCTCTGTCTCTCTCGGGAGTCGACCACAATCAAACTTCAAAGTATAATGCCAGCTTGTTCCGCAAGGAGAGTCAGTGTATTTTACGTTTCAGCGTCAAATACCTGACGCACATGGATACACCCGCGTGCCTTTGCCGTAGATGCATGATGTTCGACAGACGGAGAGAGGAAACTTTACAGTCCACCCAACAAATGCAGGTAGAACATCCGGAGAGCTGTACACACGTTCACTGAGTTGTTATGTAAATCGAACTTATCAGTGATGAAGCTGCAATAGGGTGGATGGTATCATGCTGCTCACTTTCGAGGCCTGTCGATGACCGCCGTATCCCATGGAAGCTCGCTACGAAACGCCTGTTGCGACGTGGCGCAGTGGTATTGCGCGCTACCCGATATGAATGACGTCATAGAGCGCCTAGCACTACGAATTCTATTGACAGCGAAAAGCTCGTTCAGTATGCAGTACAACACTGAATATGCGTAGAGCGAGTTAGTTCATGACGATGGACAAGTATGGTGGGGGGAGAGTTCTTTGAGTTCCTTCATCGTCTGAATCCAAGCCCTCGTCAACATCCGCAGGACCGCCTGCCAAGCTCACACCAGCGTCTAGTTCGTAGCGCGGGCACCTTACCCCCGCAGCACGATATGGTCCGCGAGGGGCAGACGGAAGGATCTTGGGCGGAGTTGGAGGTGTGGCAGGTTGAATTTGACACTCTGGGGAGAACGCACTCCCGCCGGCAGATGGTATGCGAGCAGGGGTTTGCGCTTGAGGCTCCCAATGGACGACGCCCTGCCTTCCGGGCCATGCGAGGAATGTTACATTCCGTGGAGGAGAGGCCGTGGAGGGCCTCGATTGTCCGCAGATCGTGTTGGGGAGGTCCGCGGATCCGACCGTGGCCGACGCAGTCGACACTGCTTCACGGTCGGTATCTCGGCCTGCGCGGCCTTCGGAGGTGGTCCGCGGTGTTGCGAGTTGCAAGTTGTCGAGCTTCGGCCTAGGCGCAGGGAAGTGGCCGATATCGGAGAATGCAGCCGCGGGAGGAGAATATTCGTGCGTGGTGGGCAATTGTTGGAAGAGCGGTTTCTGCGAGTGGCCTCGGGATGAAGTTCCGCCCATCTCTGACGGCGGTTGAAAGCCGGTCGAGAGTATGGGGTCGGATCCGGCCATCGAGGCGTCGGACGCTCGCAGTGTCCACCGACCTGTGGAAAAACGTGTTGCTGCCTGTGCCTGGTTGACTAAGGAGTGCGTATAAGTTCTCCATTGGGCCATGCAAGTCTGAAGAAGGTAGCTCACTGCGTGTATTCCCATAGTTAGTGTGTGAAAACTTATGTCTTCGTAGCCAGATATAGAGGAGAAGCGCTACAGTTAAGACCAAGAGAATGGGCCCGACCGTCGCTCCGACGACCACGTTTGCGTTGATGGGTGTTCGAGAAAGTAGCGGTAGGAGCGGTGGTGTGCCAGCACCCGCGACCACCGTGCTAGTCGTGGATGCATCGGAGATGGAATGTGAGGGGAGAACGTTCGTGGACGCCTTGGAAGGAGAGACGGAAGGCATCAGTAGTGACATGCTTTCCATGGTAGCCTGTGGATCTGATGTCGTGGAGTTGGTGGAAATGGTGAAGGTGGTCGAGGAATTCGAAGATGTGTTCAGGGTTGCTGTGGCTACCGGCGTCGACGCGGAGGTCGTGGAAGAGCTTAGACAGGCATGGTTGTCGCCAGTGTTCACGACAAAGTCCTGTTCCACGGTGTCTCCAGCGCTGTCGGAAAGAACAACACGTATATGTTCTCCGGAGGCGACGTTGAGAGGATTCCAGTCAATACTGGCCCCGTTGATATTCGAAGTAGAGTTGAACAGAGCCGAGTTGACGAAGATTTGCAGTTGAAATGGGGAGACTCCGCCGGCCCAAATGACTGAGGCAGATTCACATTCTGTCGGGAAGGTAGGAAGGACTCCTAAGATGATGACGTTTCCTCGCGCGCACAGAGGGAAGCGCATATCCGGTAGCGCTAATGTAGAGAATGAACCCTTGCTTCTCTCGCTTTGACTTTCATATAACGCCTTTCTTGCTAGTAGTACACTCGTTAGTTGAATGATAGTTGAGAACAGCAATTCAAACTCACTTCGTAGTGGGTAAGCTGCTTCAGCTACCTCGCTCTGCCGCAGGTGCATACACCTGCAAACTGGCAGGATGTGTTCACCAGGTTTGCTCTGACGCCGTGTGAGGTGGCGTATTGAGTGACTGTGCAAGGATGAGCCTCGGCGATGGGAAACGCCCCATGTGTCGGAGAGTTGGTCCCACCTGAAATACTCTTTCGGGCACTTACGACGTGCCGGATTTCCAGTAGGGCACGGAGACGTGTGGGTTATAAAGGCAGTGGAGTGAGGCATATGGAAGCGTGCCAAGATACGCAGTCAGGTCTTCTACAACAGCCTTCGCTCGCTTATCAGTAGGAGCAGGAGTGGAGAAGATACTTAGAAGAACTGACGTGGAAGGATGCACTTCGTCGGTCAGAAATTGGACGAGTGGTTGTGAGCCTACATCTCTAGGGCCGCGACGACCGCTCTGGGGGATGAAAAAAGGGTTTACGAGTGCACAGTCGCACGAATAAGAGCGACTGTTCTCCGGAGATATAGGAGGTGTTCTCACTGCGGTGGGCCAACTTTAGGTGACGTTCCCACTGCGGCGGAGCGATAGAATCAGTTAGAACACGCTTTGTGGAAGAGCGGACTCACTTCACGCCGAGGTGGCATTTGTTGGCGATATCGTAAATCTGTAGCATAGTGGTGCTTGCTGCAGTCTTCGGGTTTGTATAGTGTCATACATTGACTTGTACGAGTGTGGCGACACAACGACGTCGACGTCGATATATTATGCCGCAATGCAGGTTCTGATGATGGGGATGGGTGAGCTCAACGTGATCATAAATGTTCCATCGCCTACGTAACACACTGTTACAATAATCGTACCATGCCGCTGTTCCGGAGCAAGAAGTACTCATACACTACCCTGATCTTACATACTCCTACGTGCCCGTCCGGTGCCGAGACAATCCTACAATTTCCGGCGACATCAGATTATCAATAGGACTCGAAGACAGTGAGATGGTATACCCTACCTATTGCGTCACAAAGAAAGCCCAAGGTACGATCAAACCGGGAATACGGAGGAGTATGGAGGCGGGAGGGTTGATAACGAATCGTTGTCACCAGTCACGACTCGTTTTGGAGCGCCCGGATCGCCGCTGACTAAAGCAACTTCTGCGTCATGTGCGTATCTCCGACCTCTCGCGCGGGTTTGATGGTCGTTGGTGCCATTTCTGCAGAGCAGAGGACGTCGTGGCCCATGGGTGGCTTCGGGGTGCTGCCGATGGGAAGACTGGGTCAGAGTAGAAGGAAAAATCGATGATACTGATGAATCAAGAGGCATTTGCGAGCCACTGGCAACTGTGATATTGCCCTCTGTGCGAGATATGCCGATGGAGCTCGCCCTCTTGCCGTATATGCCGATGCGTCCTTCATAATGGCTCTCCGCGGCCTTATATTGACGCTGTTGGGTGGAATAACGGCTAGTACCCTCCGTCGAGGCGATGATGGGTACATCCGAGGGACGCTGGCGCCCAGTCAATGGAGCATGATCGGTGTTGTCGGGTGAAGGTAGGATCGAAGGCGTAGTAACGTATAGGGAAGCAGGACTTGTTGTAGAAACGTTAGTCGGAGGTCTTTGTGAAATATCTACGCGATGGGTGAATCTCGATTGATACAGACGTGTGTTTAAATTGCGCACCAATAGCCCTCTTGAGGGTGGACCTTCGCCTTCGGGTAAGAATGACAAAGATGACAATCATAATCACAAGGGATGCCCCTATTAACCCCGTGATCAACCCCGTATGAGATGATGGCGAATGGGGAGGTGAGGGGGCACTGGTATTCGAGATCGCAGTAAATGCCGAAGTTTTCGTGTGCGAGAAGGGATCAATTGTTGGCAGGGTTGTAGTTTGCATCGTCGTCCGTAGCGAAGTATTAGTCGCCTGGACCCCTGCCAACTCCGACGTAAGCAAGGCCGATTGCGAGGTGATCCCAAGGGTTGTGCCAGTACTGGACAGAGACGGTTTTGAGGCGGGGTCATTCACTTCGGCAGTGCTCGTTCCATAAGCTTGGGAGGATTGGCTTGTGGAAGTTGCCCACGGTTGGGGGCTACACTTGTTTTCCCAACACGCCTTCGCGAGCGTCCGGAGTGCCTCTCGGCGTACCGCAAGTTTGTTTCGAGGATCGAGCATGGGTATGACCTGTGCTCCGACCAATGAGTCCACATCAATATCATTGGGGGACCACAATATCAACGCTCCAGCGGCCCATGTCGTTAGGTAAAGGATAGAAATGAGCTGTCAGTGTCTCAGCGTCAGAAGAGGTCCCTTTGATAACACCGCGCTCGGAAACGAGGCGAGGGATGACGTTGCTAGAAATGGGACATACCATAACGAAGGACAACGCAGCAAATGCCCGGGTTGGTTTGAGCCTGTGGGCCATAGTGCCAGCAGCTCTATTGCGAGACTTCAATCATATTTCGAATAGTAATCCCGCAAGACGAACAGACCTCGACTCATGCATAACTCTCTACTGATCCTTGTAAGCAAGCTACTTTAAGTCAGAGCGAGTCACCATCAACCAAGGTTACGGAACGGCACGTACCAATAGCCGCTCTTGGGACACGCTAGATATATATTGCCTGCAGGTGATGTACGGCAAGAGGTGGAAAGTAGTTTCGACCTGAAACATACTGAGGGGCCATTATATCCCTCAAAGACAAGCACACACTGCTCGACGAACATGAGGGTAGAAATTTGGAACTGAGAGCGATGGCGTGCTGCCCCCTTACTACAGCACATGGCGCAGTGGTGGGCGCAACACGCATAAGCATCGGCGGATGATCATAGCAAGTACTGAGATAGACCCGTAGTTCCATACACACGAATGTCAACTCAACGCAAATCCGGCCCACCCGTCCTCGAGCTCAGAGCTTGCTCTTCTCTGCCTTCTTGACGTACGCAACACCAGCTCCGAGGAACGCCTGACCGCACGGTAATCAGCGCTCCCGCCTTCTCTCGCGCGAAGAACAAAGCCAGAGGGTGGACGCACCTTGCCCGTCGCCACATTCCTCCTGACGAACGTGACCTCCGTCTGGCCCTCGTGGCAGGGGCAGTCGCGTGCCCGATCTCCCAAATTCTCGTCTCTAGGACACTGCTGGGTTTGACGGGGGCTGCGAACTGCATGTCGAACAGCCGAACCGAGGGGGGGTCGCCCCTGCTCGCTGCTGAGACGATGCCGCGAGCACCGAAGTCGAACGTCAAAAGCCCGTGGAAGATCACGCCGCAGAGGTCTGCGGTCTTGCCAATCGCGGAGTCTGAGAGTAGGAATGTGTTTGAGCGAGGTAAAGGAGAAGAGCAAGCACGAGGAGTGGAGAGGAGAGGGCGGCGGACCGGAGAGAGAGGAGCCGGAAGAGACGTACTGATGTGAAGCTCGTTATAGTCGCCGCTGAGACGGTAAACAACAGCTTGCTCCGCAGATGTCTGGTCACGCACGACCCAGTCGAGCTTGTGGTCTTTGGGGATTGACTTGCCCTGGGACGGGCCCGCAATGTGTTGGAGAAGTTCGCTCCTGTCGCTTTCGCGCCGAGGTTGAAGGAACCGCTCTGTAACGCCCGTCACGCGTTGTCTTGAGGAAGGGAAGGCAATAACGTACGTAGATCCGTGTGTAGGAGACATCTTCACCATCTGAGAGCGCATATACCTTCTCGAGGATGATACCTGGCTCTAGGAAAGCGAGAATCGTAAGTATGTGCGGTTGACAAGAAAAAAGAGTAAGATACGTACGATTCTCCCTCACACCAACGACATTCGAGGGGGAGCTTGACGACCTCTACAGATCAGACCTGTGTGTGGCGTGTATACGTTAAGACGGCACAAGAGCATAGCGAAAAGGCGTATACATAGTACACGGTTAGGGCCAAACTTAAGGAGGCCAAGAGCGTGCTTGTCGCCCGTCGTAAGCTTGCGCAAGTTGACAACGTGCTGGCTTGTGCCTGGCGAGAACTCGTAAGTGATATAGGTTGAAGAGAGACCACGGCGGTGACTGACCTTTCGAGGGAGGACAACAGGGTAGGCGGGGCGGACCGCGACCTGTCTGAGCGCGTTAAACATGTAAGCACGCGCAAGACAGGAACGAAAGAAACATACCGAGTTCTTGGGCTCTGAAGATGCCAGTATATGCTCGTAACGCTTGTGATGATAGAGGATGTATGCACCATTGATGATGGAAAAGTCCTCCGCCTTCGCGCCGATGCCGACATCGTAGAGGTCTCCGAGTTCAAGGTATTCGATTCCGAGGGTTCAACTGGTCCTCGCATCATCATCCAACGGCCGACGAAAAGTTGACCTGAGACATGGCCGGGGGACGGTGTGTGTGCAGAGGGAAGCAGAACGTGTGAGGCATAAAGAGAGTGGCTCGTCGAGTCGTAGGCCAGAGCCGCCAGACAGTCAGGATGCGAGATAGTGAACGGCCACGTGATCTCAAGCGGCGGCACGACGCGCCTACTCTCAGTGCCTCTTGTACATTATCTCCCTTTTACCTCTAGATCATCATCCTCGTTTCCCGCTCACACCATTCCCGCGCTCTCGTCTTCTCTGGTTCCGCCTGCTGCTCCATATATGCTTACCCTCATACTCAGTAGTACAAAATCCTGTACCTACACGCCCATGGCAACGCCTCACCGACTGCCAGTGTAGAACGACAAAGTCAGCTATAAAAGAGGCGTTGCAGAAGTCATTTAACGGAACTACCGAGAGATGGCGTTTGTTAGCCCGCACACGTGCATAGCACACGCGCAGCTAGAAGAGAGTGTGTGCAGCCGTTTGGCTTATGTGGTGGAATGTATTAAGCGGTAGAAGTATTTGAAGGTAGGGAAACAAAACGACAACATATCGCGCTAATTGTCCAGATCCTAGTGATAGATACAGGTGAGTTCAACAGGCTTAACAACGCTTTGTTGCGCATCTGACGCACCATTAAGAATAGCCGCACCATACCGCTTTCCTAGAGTGTTGCAAGAGCTTCCGCCATCACTAGTATAGTCCATCCGACGTTGTGGCAAACGTACTACTTCTGACATCGGATTAACGAGGATTCGTAAATACGGTGATATAGCTTACCCATTGTGCCATAAGAATGACCAAGAATACGATCATGGAGGGAATAGGGAAGAGTATGAAGGAGGGAGTGTCGATAGTGGATCGCCATCATCAGCTACGTCATTCTCTCCTAGCGCACCCAGCCCACCACCCATTTCTGCGTCAGACGCATGCCTCCGTCCTCTGGTGCGAGCTTGATAGACAATGGGTCCGATTCTACGAAATGAAGCAGGTGATGCGACATCGATAACCTGAAGGGAGGACGGAGTTAAGGCATAAGTAAGGCTCGAATGTAGGAATAACTCGGAAGGAACCCCCGAGTGGTCCAGCCCGCGCACTGGAGTATTCTCTTCTGGGTACGCTGGGTTTGTAGAGCTGGAACTTCCATCTTGTGCACTCATGGCTGCTTCAAAGTGACTCCTCGCAAACTCGTACTGCCGGTGTTGGGAAAGAGAGGGTGCACCTCGCCCCGTCGCGCTATCCGTCAAGGTAACGATGGACACGCCCGAGGGGCCCCGATGCCAAGCCAATGGGGTGCAGCCGGTGTCGTTAGGTGAAGATATAGTCGAAGGTGAGTCGGAAAGAGAGGTATCGGATGCGGAAGAGCTAGTCTGAGGTTCCCGCGGAACACCTGTGCGAAGGTCCAATGATATCAGTATCAATTGGTAAGAACGATTACTGTGCAAATGGCATACCAGAGCTCCGCCTACGAAGGACGTAGCGTATGATTCTTCGCCTTAAGATCAGGAACACCAAGACAAGCGCCAGGGCAACGGTGAAAGATGCGCCTATAATCAGTGCGATCGCTCCTGTACGAGTTGGGGGCGTATGAAGGGGTGAGGGGGTTTCGGTGTTCGAAATCCTAGATACCGAAGTTGACGTATGCGGAAGGGACTCGGTGGTTGATGGGATCGTATTCTGCATCGTTATTTTTAATGAAGTATTGGTGGCTTCTACACTAGAACTCGGCGTCAGAGTTGTTGGCAAGCGGAAGGTGGACCTGAATGGGTCCAAAGGGGACAATGTTTGCGACGGCAAAGAGGTGGTGGTAGTGGTTGACAACGAGTTTAGTATAGTGAAGGTGGCCGGTGGTGTTTGAACAGCGCAATCGTGATTCCAGCATATTTGTTCCGTGCGCTTGGGGTGTGTCTGCGTGTTGTCAAGTTTGAATGGTACGGCGAACGACGCCGTCGTGCTACTTTTAGAACGGGGTGCGGGGAATACCTGGGCTCCTGTATCTACGTCACTACAGGCAAAAGCCCGCCACGTTAACACCGCACCTGATAATGCCGCCATATCAAGAAAAGGGACAAACTGGTAGTGTCCTGACGTCAGAGGAGGCCCATATAACGCTATCGCGCCCGTAAATGAGGCAATGGGGCATACCGCGGGGAGAGAGAAACCAGTTACGACGTGTTGATCCAGGTTTCGGCACTCCGGTGACCATGGCCCTATTGAATAGTTGTGGGGAGACTTCAGTCATGTTAAAGGGTAGCGAGCACGCAAGAGGAGTAGACCTCGACTAGGGTGTGGGCCTCTACTGTTTGCACACAACTGGCATTATGTCAGAATAGGTTCTGCTCAAATGAGGTCACGGAAGGACGCGCACCGGAAACTTGTCTTGGAACGCACTGGATTTATGCGACCTGCGAAGAAGATAAGAAAAGGAGTAGAAAGTAACATACACCGAGGGACCATTGAGTCCCTCAAAAGTAAACGTCTGTCTCCACGAACGCAGTAGTAGAGATTTGGAACTGAGAACGATGGTGTGTTGCGTGGATGCCCTGACTATCATACATCTGACAATCTGTGCAGTGACTCCAGCAAGGGAAATGATGTAGCACTTCGGGCACTTCGGGGCGTTGACAGATAATCGGTGATAATACTGAGATAAATCCGTAATTTCCATACATGTTAACGCAGATCCGGCGCCCTCGCCCTTGAGCTCAGAGCTTGCTCTTCTCTGCCTTCTTAACGTACGCAACTCCAGCACCAAGGCACACCTGACCGCATCACGATTAGCATACCCACGTCCTCCCACAAGCACCTATTCAGGGAGTGGACGCACCTTGCCCGTCGCAACATTCGTCGTGACGAACGCGACCTCAGTCTCGCCCTCGTGGCCAGGGGCCCTCGCGGGTCCGATTTCCCAAATGCTCGTCTCGAGGGCATCGCCAGGCTTGACAGGGGCCGTGAACCGCACGCCGAACAGCCGGAGCGAGGCGGGGTCGCCCCCGCCAACTGCTGAGACAATGGCGCGAGCGCCGAATCCGAACGTCGAGAGCCCGTGGAGGATCACGCCCCCGAAGCCTGCAGCCTTGCCAATCGCGGGGTCTGGGGAAAGGGGTGTGTTTGAGCGACGTGGAGAAGAAGAGCAAGCACGAGGGGTGGAGGGGAGGGTGGTGGCGGAGCGGGGAGAGAGAAGCAGGAAGAGACGTACTGATGTGAAGCTCGTTGTAGTCGCCGCTCAGGCGGTAGGCGACAGCCTGCTCCGCGGACGTCTGGTCACGCACGACCCAGTCGGGCTTGCGGTCCTTAGGGATCGGCTTGCCCTGGGGCGGGCCCGCAATGCGCTTGGAGAAGTTTGTGCCTGTCGCCTTCGCGCCGAGGTTGAAGGAGCCGCTCTGTAATGCCTGTCACGCGTCGTCGTGAGCGAGGGAAGGCAAGGACGTACGTAGAGCCGTGCGTAGGGGACGTCTTGGCCATCGACGAGCGTAGATTCCATCTCGAGGATGATACCCGACTCTGGAGGCAAGAATTGTAGGTATATGGGCGACACAAAAAGAGTGAAGGACGTACTGTTCTCACTCACGCCAACGACCCGCTTCTTAATCTTCCATCCGGGGCCACTAACCGCAGGGAAAGGCTTGAGGATCTCAATAGACTGACTCCCGTGAACCTGTAGGGGCATGTGTGCGTTAGGAGGGCATGAGAGAATAGTGAGGAGACGTATGCGCGTACTCCACGGTTGGGGTCAAACTTGGGAAGACCAGGGGCGTGCTTTCCGCCCGTCATAAGCTTGCGGAAGTTGACAACATCCTGGTTGGTGCCTGGCGAAGACTCGTTCAGTAATGGAGGGCGAAGAAGGGACACGGTGATGACTGACCCTTGAAGGGAAGGACGACAGGGTAGGTGGGGAATGGCGACCACGACTTGTCTGAGCTCGTTGAACATGGTGTCATGTGCTGGAGAGGAACGAAAGAAGCGTACCAAGTTCTGGGGTTTGAGGGATGTCATTACACGCTCACCAGACCTTACAGAGTGGCAAATGTACGCACCATTGACGATGGAAAAGTCGTCCGCCTTCGCGCCGATGCCGATGCCGTAGAGGAGGATGTCCCTCTGGTTCCAGGACACCTGATTTCGAGGTTCAATGCGGGGTAAGAGAGAGCGCCGTGAGCGTGACATACAGGCTGGTCCTCGTCTTGCCATCCCACGGCGGATCCAAGGTCGACCTGAGACATGGCTAGGATGCGGTGTGTGTGCAGAGAGAAGCAGGGAGTGTGGGGTAAAGGGAGGGGGCGCGCATGGCTTGTGCGCTGCGGGGATATAACCTGGACGGTCCCCCGGGTGTCGGCGTTGCGCAGAGCCCGTGCCCGGTGACGCGCCCCTCGTGATCGTTTTCGTGACGCACGCGTCGGCGCGTGACGCCCGCCTGTGACCGTGACAAAATATCGCCCAAGCTGCCTTTGCCGCGCTCTCGTCTGGGCTCTTCGCCCTCCGCACTCCGGCCCTCTCTCCTACATCTGCTAGTCATCCTCACCCCCGAATCCTCGCCACCATGGCGTCCACAAGCTCGGAGGTAGCTCACCCCGTCGTTTTCACGACTCAAACGCCCTACCCTCTCCCGTCCCAAAAGTTCCTCATCCCGACATCATGGAAGCGGTACCAGCTTTCGCAGCTGGTAAACAAGGCGCTATCGCTCCCCAAGCCCATACCATTTGAGTTCCTCGTGCGCGGGGAGATACTGCGAGGGACATTAGCAGAATGGTGTGCCGAGAAGGGCGTCGGAGAGGTGAGTCCCAACATTCGTATGGCTCTCCTCACAATACTGAGGAACACATGGATTCTCCCCTATGGTAGGAAGAAACTCTCGAAATAGAGTACTTTGAATCTATCATGCCTCCCCAGCGCATGTCGACTCTTCCGCATGAAGACTGGGTCTCTTCAATATCATGTCAAGTGTCTGGGTACGCACGCACTTTCTCCCTTTCACCCCCCATCGCCAACATTTCTCTAGATACTTCTTCACAGGCTCCTATGACGGCGCAATCCGGGCGTTTGACTACTCCCAAAAGCTTCTCCACACAAGCACCCCCCACAGCGCACCCATCACCTCAATATGCCTCCTCCAATCCTCCGCCCCTTCACCCGAGTCGCATCTAGTCGCTAGTGCATCTCAAGACCTCACCGCACGACTAACGCGTGTTTCTCTCCCTTCTTCCCCATCCGAGCAACCAAAAGCGCATACTGTCGCATCCCTTCACCTACACACCGCTCCCGTCTCCTCCGTCGCCGCCAACACGTTTGGCTCGCACATCCTGACCTCTTCTTGGGACGGCCTCATCGGTTTGTGGGACACAACTATCCCCGAGGCGGACGAGGTTCCACTAGACGACGTCGCGGGTGCGGAGCGGAAGAAGCGTAGGAGAGTCGCGGAGGATGAGGACCGTCCACGCCGCAAGGCCCCCACCGCGGTACTCAAGAGCCATACCGCGCGCGTATCTCGCGCAGTCTTTGGCCCCTCCGCGCACGATGGGAATGCGTACAGCTGTGGGCTCGACTCGACGGTACGCACGTGGGACGTCGAACACGGAGTCTGCACCTCCACCATAGTGCGTATCACCTCTCCTGTCTCTTCCCTCTCCACCCACCCCGTTCTGCGACTAACTGTGTCCCTCGCAGACCGCTTCAGCAAAACCGTTCCTCGATCTCGCGCTCGCACACGACGGCAACACCGCGCTCGTCGCGTCAACGGACCGCACAGTGTGCCAGTACGACCTGCGCGCCGGCGCTGCGTCCCCCTTAGGCGCCTCGCTCGCGCACCCCGCAACGCCGTCGTGCGTCGCGCTCGCGCCGACGCAGGCGCACCAGCTCGTGACGGGTGCATACGACGGTGTTGCCAGACTGTGGGACCTCAGGAGCACGAAGGCGGCGGTCGCGGCATTCCGCGCGTGGGAGGGGAAGAAGGACGCAGGCGGTCGGAAGGTGCTCGGCGTGGACTGGAAGGGGGGGTTGTTGGGCGTTGCGGGCGAGGGCGGGGTCGAGGTGTGGAAGGTTGCGGAGGGCGAGCGGGTGGCGTCAGGCAATTAATCTGAGGTGCGTTGCTCGTTACGTCTTTCGCGTTGTGGGGCGGCTGCATGACTGACGTCCTTTGAATAGCCGGGTAGAGACCGTTGTGCCACTATTTGACAACGAGAAGTGTACACCAGCGCAAACCTAGGACCCGTAGTACGCATTATCCTTAGACTACTTGTACCGTGGGTAGAATGCGGCTTGATGGCGGGTCCCCCCTGGCGACCTAGGACCCTCGGTCCTTGTAGGATGCCAGTGGCGGTGAGCCGAATTTGTTCCATTTGACGTGCCAGTGATCCACGTGCGCGCATTGTGCGCAGGACTCATCCGGTACAGAGAAGCCGTCTCCACTCGCAGCACAAACTGTCTCGGTCGCGCATAGCGACGCGCTCACGAGAGCTGTGATCACTTCTCATGGACGGGCGTTCGGCCAGTCCGGAGGAAGTAGTTCCTGACGGCGGCGCGCCTCCGATGTTGCGAGCTCACGAGTCCGCCACATGGCGCTGCAGAATTGCGACGAGTGGCCTGTTGCTTTCATTCTTCCCCTCATTCGCACTTTATCCTTCCGTTCTTCTGCTCTTAATTGCATGGCCTAGGACAAAGGAGCCTGCCGATCGTCTCGGCTTGCCACGACGATTATTCACTTCTGCGAAATGTCTTACAGTGAGCACTCCCTACTCGGCCTGGTTCCTGCGAGGATATTAACGAAACTGGGGACAGATTCCTGTGAAGGGATCTTCGTGCGTCGGTGCAGGTCAACCCATACGGAACGCCGAAGACGTGGAAACTCCATTGTATTATCAACCTTTCAACGCGTCTTCGACACCCTGGTGGCATACTCGGCGCGTTTACAAGTGGTATGCACTCAGGTAGCGTGTAGAATAGATGTATTCTTAGGGACCTTCTGGTGAGTTGTGAATGCCTCTGTTGACCCTCAATCGCCGCTCACTTTTCCCCTAACAAGTATACTTTGTCATTTCACCCCCCATACCCCCTTCATTTCAATCCTTCTATTCTTCATCATCTACCCACTACCCGGGACGTTCGCACAACTTACACCCTCCTTCACTATTGTTCCCACCGCCGCCGTGATATGCACGAACACTAGTATCGCTTGGACCGGCGGCACGCCTCCATACGCCCTCCAAATCTCCCCTGCCGACGTGCCGCTCAATGATCCATCAGCGGAAACGTACAAGTCGCTCTCCGCCACCAACTTCGTATGGCTCGCGGACTTCCCCGTGGGCACATCTATCTCCCTGTCTTTGGTTGACGCCGAGGGGCTGTCGCCGATCCTCCTCACCCCAACGTTCGACATCCTCAGTGGAACGGACACGTCATGCCTAGATGCAACTGCCACCTTTGCACTCCCAGGACAAGCTCTCACAGTCCAACACGCCTCTACTGCAACCCCGGCCTCAGCCACCCCGACTACCAGCCCCTTGCTCAGCACCGCCCACAGACCCGCCATGTCGCTCAGCGTCGGCGCTGTGGCGGGTATTGCAGTGGCCGTCGGGCTGGTTGCGATCTCTATCACGCTCCTTGTCTACCTCTTCCTCCGGCGGCGGCGTCGGAGGCGATGGACTCGCCGAAACACCGTCATCGGTAAGGTTCCAGCTATGTAGTCCCGTCATTGGATCAGAGATTGACGCGCTTCGAACATGCAGACCTTGCCGAGTCCCCGAGCGACAGCGCGCCTCCGCTGGGCTACCTGGCCTCACGCCCGCGAGACCTCGAGGACGCACGCGACCCGATGAAGCCGCGCCCGTACCTCGTCACGGAGGTACTCGACATTCGTCCCCAGACGGAGAAGACGTTCGAGGACGGCCACTCGTGCTCCTGCGAAGGCAGCAGCTCGGGCGACTGTCAGCCACCATCGCCTCCGCCCATCCTCCTCCCTAGATCGGTTGTGGAGAAGCCGCTGCCTAGTCCGCCGTCGCGGGACTCTTATTTTGCTCCCGCGAAGCGCGCCGTCGCGGGAGATCCGGCCGAGCCGGCATATGCCGTGAAGCAGGAGTCTGATGGAGGATTGAGGCTCGCCGGCGGGCCTGCAGATGAGGACGAGGAGCCGGGTGAGGAAGAGATCCTGCGCCGTAGGACACTTCCCCCTCCATATAGTTCTTATCGGAAGGGCTCTGCTTCGTCATAATATAACGTTGAGAAATTGAACGGGCTGCAGATACGGTTGAAGATGCCTGGTATACTTCCTTATGCACTTTGCACCGCATGACACAGATACACTGAGTCCCACAACAATGGACAACGATTTGCCACGAATATCGCAGTGCGTGCTTCTGGACGATGTGCCACTGATGGAGGAAGGGCAAGCCGTCATACCATCCTTCGATCCGCCTAACATCCTGGTTTTCCGGGCGCATCCTTTAAAGCCTCCTTCCAAGACACGTCCAATAGGTCCACAGTCGAGTAAAAAGCAGTCATCCCTTTCTCCGACCCTCCTCGGCATCCTCCCTCCATCGCTCTTTCACCTGCATCCAATATTCCATACTGCAATTCATGATGACTTTCTCAAACTGCCCTATAACAAAAAGTGGGTCTCCGACATAACTACGTTGCTTGACCTTCACTAATGGCCATACACAGAACGTGCACCTACCGCGCTCTTGCATATCCTCGCCATTCTCCTCGCGTCGAGGTTGGTCATTTGTAACAGCAACACCGACGTCGCTCCTCCCAATGGTGTAGTCCATCATTTGGGGCCTAGATTAGACACCCCTGGGTCTGGTATAATATGGCCCCCTCTACCACCACTACCTTCAATTCTTTCCCCGCCAGAATCTCAAACCGACCGTCCCCCCATTCAAACTTCTACCAGTACCGCCATAATTGGTACCTCTTCTCAAGTCTTCAGCAGCATTTCATCCCTTACTACCACGGTATCCGAATCTCAGGCTTCTTCCCTCCCGAGCACTACTCTTGTCACAATGAGCAACCCGCTCACTTTTACCCCTGACCATTCACCCCCGTCCGACGGCGGACAACAAGCCAGTCAATCAGACACCTTGCGCAGCGTGGTCACACAAAGCGTCACAGTAGTATCAGTCAGTAGCTACACCAATGACATTACTACCATGCCGTCCTCCGCCGGTACCATCGAACCTGCCACCTCGACCAAGGTTCTTTCGTCCTCGGGGACAGCCAGGTCCAGTACGTCGATGGAGAGAGGGATAACCGCAAGTGAGATTGCGGGGATCGCGGTCATTGCAGCCACCGTCGCAAGTCTAATTACTGCGCTCGTGGTTCACTATTACATGAAGCGAAAGGCAAAATATACTCCCCCGGATGATGCGGTCGGTATGTCCCATTCACGCTACCTACCAAGCGGTAACACCATCATTAATAGTATACTCAGCTCACACAATGGAGAATATGACACCGGAAAAGCACCCTGAGAGCTGCGACCCCAAGACGCTGGATGCACACCAGGATTCCCAGGTTTGGGTTGGATCGGATTTGGGTGATGTAAATCATCATCAGACTTGTGTGGAGAGAGCTTCCATCTCGGAGTCGACGGTAAACCTGCCCTATTTATCTCCTCTCGGTTTACCGCGCTTAGTGCCATACAAATAGAACCAGTCAAACGACCGACAAACCGGGAGCCTTGAAAACCAAGTTGAGACTCTGCTGTGGTCCTCTCCGATGTGTTCGCTCGTCGAAACGCCGGTCCGGGAGGGTTGGAGGAAGGGAGTAAGCCGTAGCAGGAGAGTTAGGTATGAGGCAGACGGAGGCGTCAGATTGGCAGGCGGAGAGGTAGATCAACAAGATGTGAATGACGGCGATGAAGAGACGGAGACAGGGACGATTGAGACTCTTCCACCACCTTACTCTTCAGTGCCAAGAAGGCAGTAATTCGCATCAGCACTCAGGTCTATAGTAAGCCCTTTGTGCAGAATTCGTGACTTGCGTTTCACTGATATGGCGTGTCAGACACGTCAGTGACTCTTGACTGCCCATCTTCCTTGAGTGAACTGAGGACTCCGACGTACGCTAGAGAGTATAATTGTTTGTTAAAAGCAACGTAGAATTAAAGTATATAGTACTATTTCAGAGCAAGTCAGATGTTACATATTATTGGTAAGCAGAACTGGCGATGCGGGATGAACCGAACGCGAGGT
>FTLJ01000764.1:44049-57455 GCA_900155495.1 Porogramme epimiltina
ATCAGACACCACAAAAGGTGTTAGTTCATCTAGACAGCAGGACGTGTAAGGAGCTTGCACGCACGTAACAACCTTCGAAGTGGAGCGTGACATGCAACTTACCCCCCACCCTGCACGCGATCGATATAATGTCCTCCTGGGTCATTGCATGCCTCGCGAGCAGCGTGGTGCTCGTGCGGCATAATCAGTTCTCGCATTGTTGCTAGGCAGGCGGAGGCGGTGGACCTGCTCAAACGCCGTCACCGGCGAGGTTCTAGCTAGTCCCGTCATGGGATCAAAGATTGACGCGCTCCGAACATGTAGACCTTGACGAGTCCCCAGCGAAGGCGCGCCTCCGCTGGGCGACCCGACCTCTCGCCCGCGAGACCTCGACGGCGCACGCGACCCGATGAAGCCGCATCCATACCTCGTCATGGAGGCGCTCGACATTTGCTGCTAGACGGGAAACGGTGTGCACTTCGCAAGCTATGATACAGACACACCGGGCCCCACAACAATGAGCAATGGCCACGAATATCATCCGATAGGCCTCCGAACGATGTGGCACAGATAGAAGGGCAACCCGCCACAACCCTCGATGCACCTGACATCTTGTTTTACGGGCGCATCTTTCATACGTTTTCAAGCCACATCCAAGAAGACTGCCCATAGGCAGAAGAGCAGTTGTCTCTTACTCTAATCCCCAGGCTCAGTGTTTTCTCTCCATCCCTCTTTCATCTGCGTTGCACAGTCCACTCCTTAGGTCCCAAATATTCCACTCCTTAGGTTTCAAATGACCTCACCAAAACCCCTTATAACGAATAGTAAGTCTCCAACGTGACTAGGCTGCTCGACATTACTTCCATACGTCCACATACAGAACGAGCGAACACTGTCGTTCTGTATATCCTCATCATTCTGGCTTCAGGGTTCACCATTTGCGACGGCCTTGTCATCCACGTCGTGCGCCAGCAAGTTAAGCTTGATTCCGATGTCGTCATTGGACCCCCGTTCTATGAGCTCCAGACGTCCACCCACTCCTACGAGGACCCGAAATATCAATCATTCTTGATGGACACTGTCATACAAGTCTCCTGTCGCTACTGTGTCAAGTCGCGAGTCTACCTGCCTTCCACGAGCTCTGCTGGATACACTACACATTCGACTACCTCAGTCATTGAGAGCAGTACGGATCGCCAATGGAACATACAGCTCAAACGTCGAGCGGAAAATTCGGTCACAAGTTCGAGTGTCAATATCCCAACACAAGAAATCCTCTTGGATGACTCGCGTTTTGCAGTCACTGTACAGACTACCATTACCATCTTGAAGCATTTTAGTACTACCATCATCCGGACGGAATCCCAAACAGACCCCTCTCCCCAAGTCCCTAATACCACTACTGATATGACCAGCACCACTTTTCAACATGCTTCTTCTACTGATTCAATCAGTACTACTTCTCAAGTTCCTGCCGGGTCTTCATCCCCCACCATGACGGCGACCCAACCTCCTACCACCACGGTGGCCGACTCCACCACCCGGAGCACCGTCATACGCCTCACAGCCAACTTGTCTGACACTGTCAACTTTTCCGTTTCGGGAAAAGGGACGCGGGCTAGTGGTCAATTGGCAGGCACCTCGAGCCCAGTAGGCACGCCTTTAGACACCACCGTGAGGGCAACCTCCAGTACTATCGACTCTGCCGCTTCGACCACGGTCCCTCCGTCCTCGGAAGCAGCTGGGTCCAATCCGCCCGTAGGGAAGGATATCCTAAGCACTGGAGTAATCGTAGAGATCGCGGTCATTTCAGCTATCGTCGCAAGTCTGGTCACGGCGCTCACGTTCTTCTATTGCTTAAGGAGGAAGCTGAGACATAGCGCCCATGTGCTCACAGATGGCACGGTCGGTAGGTCCTATCCCTATACGTCTAAAGTGTCACTATGGCGTACGGCATCTCCATACTAAAGATGGGTTCAGCTCGCCTAACGGAGCACCGTCGCCCAACGACATCAGAAATTGAGAAACCTGAACGCAGTACACTGGACGTGCATCATGATCAGGAGCTCCAAGTTCGGATTGGATTGCATCAGAGAGACACACACCGTCATCAGATCTGTGAGGAGGGTGGAAATGCTGTCCCAGAGTCGACGGTAAACCTCTGCTATTTCTCCACTTCCCATTTTCAGAGCTTGAAGCTATACTGACAGGACCAGCCAAATGATCGACGACCCAGGAGCCCAAATGGAGTCGAAATGCTGCACGCTTCTCCCATACACTCGTTTGTGCAAACACCAACCTCGCGGATGGGGGAAGGCACTATGGAGGAGGTACGCAGTAGCAGGAGAGTTAGGTATGAAGAGGATGGAGGGGTGCGATTGGCAGGTGGAGAGGTGGGTCAGGACGGAGTAGATGATGACGACGAACAGACGGAAACTGGGACAACCGTGACTCTTCCGCCACCCTACTCTTCAGTGCCAAGAATACGATAATCTGCGTCGGCACCCGAATCTATACTATATAGTAAGCCTTGCACGCTGAATATGTGACTTAAGTCCCACTGATGTGGTGTCAGAGATACCTTGCCTACCTAGCTTTCCATCTTCAAACGCCCCTAAAGCATACCCATTGGCGAAAGAGAGGAACCGCGGGCAGGAGTTCCGAGCGAGCTAGATGAGCTGTGACAATATGGACAAACCTGACGGATATCAGTTGCAAGCGGAAATTACAAAATAGTTACACACACTTTGCCTTTTTGTAAGCTGTCCTCCAGCAACCTACCTTCTCTGGATCTAGCTCCGAACCTCCAAACCCGTGTTGGTGGAGTAGGCAGCGTACGGCAGCTATTGATACGCAGTACTTGTGAGATTCCGCAACGATATTTGACAGATGTGGCCCACGTACAGATTTTTCTCGTGCATAACACCATTGTGCTGAGTTCGCTGCGGGTACGCCACAGATATCGTCGAGCCAGGCCTAGGGTTCTTTTTGGAGCTCTCAGCTGGCGGATACGATGACCGCATATCATTAATTTCTCTGGTAGTCGCCGTACTTACAGAGACAGTTTAAAACAACTAGAGAAAAATTTTCACGACTTTCCCATCTATTATCCGATTGTTGGCGGCCTTGGCGGGGGCGAACATATGTAGTGGATGTCGTGGTGAGAGGCGAACGAAAGTTTAGCGCTCAGCCGCTGGTGTCTCGGTGCTCCGTTTACCGTTTTGGAATGAAACCCTAACCTAGAGTCGCGGCGCTGCCCATGACTTCTAGATCTGTTGAGTGGGTGTCACACAGACACTGCAGGGGACGAACACCCGAAGGTGAAAAGCTAGCATAATCATTTACGAAGGACGGCGGGAACATGTAATATCATTTTAGAACGGATAGGACGGTGTTAGAGAGCTTGCGGGCGCGCAGTGACTCTTTTACAGCATGCAATAGCATTTCCAATGTTCCTGCGATTAAGCGTTCACAATTTCGGCCCTCATACTTTGCTCGACACGCGTCTAACCTCATCTTGTTCGAGGTTGAGCGCGACACGGAGCTCACCCCCAGCCTCGCGTCAAGGGCAAGAACGAGCTCCTTCGCGTTCGGTGCTGTTACCTTCCATGAGGAGGTTGAACAAGAAGAAATGCCTTGATTAGTCCGTAGACCTACGAAACGAAAGACGGACAGCGATCAGTGCCCTTTACACAAGGGAACACAATTCGGTCACTCACCTCGATCTCAACGCAACCCCTGCATCCGCACTTGACGAGTCTGGAAAGCATGATCCACTTACGGGATGCGAACTCCAAGGGAACGCCGCCTTGGCGGATTCTGCATCTCTTTGATGACTGCGGAGACATTACCTGTGTGCGCGGTGCGCCAGCACGCACCGGCCATGCGCCACGGGTGTTGCCGTTGATCAGCGCCACATTGTTCGTGGAGAGCCCTAGCACGACGGGAGTGTGCAGGTCGATGGTTGACTTGGTGAGCGACTACAAGACGGACCTCGATGATTTGTTCCAGCTGTGGGGTTGCGTAGGGCCGGAAGCTGATCTGGATCATGCCTGAGGGGGTGGAGGGTCAGGATGAACAGCGCAGCGAAGTAGGCGCAGAGCACACCACACACGGTCAGCCATCATGCGCTCAGGGAGGCATACGACGTTTACCTCAGCGGGTTTCGGTCTTGCAGGTTGGTCAATGGAGGACGTTGTACTTGAAGTTGGCTACCATGAGTTGACGGCGTCCCTTCATGGGCATGACGCTGTATCGTGGGGTGAGCAGGACGGTGTAAGTAGGAGGATATCACCTCGACATCACGGGTTACCAGGCTAACTAGCCTGTCGTACGCCCCCCGGTATGACAGGCTAACTAGCCTCCAATCTCCTTGTACACCAGCTACGCAATAAAAGCGAACAAATAGCCCTTAGATAAGCCCGGAAGAACAGCGGCAGAGGCCCTGCCTGCCGCCCCGCCGCCATCCTGCCGCCCCGCCCCTTGCCGCCCCTTGCCGAACGGCCGAGGGCGCGCCGAGCCCCCGACGCCGCCCGACCACTCGAGCTCGCTGTCTGGCACAGCGACTCGAGCTCGCTATCTCCCCCAATTCTTGTCCGTTTCCTTCCGTTCTTTGTGCTATTATGATCGGCTAATATATATATAAGCTTTGATAGACAATATATAGGTTATAAAGGACGAACAACACGGGGGCGGGGCAGAGGGAGGGCGGGGGGCCTCCAACACACTAAGCGATGATGATGTCATCAGAGCGCGGGCGCGCGGGCGCGCGGCGCCCTCCGCTTGATCACGTGGGGCGCGCCCTCCCGACGCGCACCCTCACTGCCGCAAGCTCCCTCGCGCTTTTTGGTCGTGTTGGGACTCTTCTACATGATGTAGTTGCTATATTTGAATCACATATCCTTCATTATGATCGTGTCTTAAGTATATCACATTGTAGAAGTTTGTATTATCGAATATAAGTAAGTACTATTACCGAGATGTAAACAGATTTGTAAGCGAAACATAATAAGTTATTACATTGACTGACTCAAGTTCGAGTCCCATGGTTCGTACGCCGCCGATGCATCAACATAAGACTCCTGAAGCCTACCCCAAGTCTCCTCCCAGACGGCCCTCTGCCAATCAGGCTCGGGCGTGCCGATCTGGCCGGGGGTAAGCATGCTGCCACTCAGGCCACAGCCTGGTTGGAGCCCCAAGCCCAATAGTTGATCACCGGGTGCGGCGTTGGTCGAGTGGGAAGCTTGAGGCAGGCCGGACGACCACGGGAGATGTGGGAAGGAGGGTGGATAGTGTACGAAAGGATCAGCGAGGGGATCGCGCACCGCTGCCCCTCCACCTGTGCCGGCGCTTGCACCTATCCCCGCGCTCGTCGCGCTTGTCCCGTTCGTCGCGCTCGCGCTCGTCCCAATCGTCGCGCTCGCGCTCGTCCCGTTCGTCGCGCTCGCGCTCGTCCCGTTCGTCGCGCTCGCGCTCGTCCCGTTCGTCGCGCTCGCGCTCGTTCCGTTCGTCCCGCTCGCGCTCGTTCCGTTCGTCCCGCTCGCGCTCGTTCCGTTCGTCGCGCTCGCGCTCGTCCCGCTCGCGCTCGTCCCGCTCGTCCCGCTCGCGCTCGTCCCGCTCGCGCTCGTCCCGCTCATCCCGCTCGCGCTCGTCCCGCTCGCGCTCGTCCCGTTCGTCCCGTTCGTCCCGTTCGTCCCGTTCGTCCCGTTCGTCGCGCTCGCGGTCGTCCCGTTCGTCCCATTCGTCGCGCTCGCAGTCGTCCCGTTCGTCCCGCTCTCGCTCGTCCCGCTCGCGGTCGTCCCGTTCGTCGCGCTCCCGCTCGTCCCGCTCGTCCTTTCATCCCCGGTGTCGCCCTCGCCCTCACCCTCGTTGTTGATTGCGCGGCGCTTCGTTTTGTGTGAACCCTGGAAGTCCGCGCGACGTTTGCACGGCCCGGACTCCTTGACCGCCACGGCGCGCCCGTTAGCGCCGGTCACCGAAACGGTAGGCAGGGTCTGTTGCGAGGCCTCCTCGTCGGAGGTAGCGTCAGCGTCACTCTCGGCGAGCTCTGCTCTGAGTTTTGCATGCTCAGTCTTGTTAAGCTTGACGAACTTGGCTGTTGGCGGGTCCGAGGTCCAGGCGTTGAGGAGGATTTCGAGGTCGGCATTCGAGCGTATGGAGCTCGGAGCGGTGAAGTCGGGGAGAGGCCAGCCTTGAATCGCCACACTGTGCTTGAGGGTGATCTGTTTCTTGAACCCGGTGTAAAACATCTTCTTGGCCTTGTATTGTGTGATCTTGCCTGTACGACGTGTTGAGTAATAAACCTTACAACTAAATTTACGGAAGCTTACCTAACTCCTCCGTGATGACATGGGTTATGTGCTTCTGGAGACCTTGCACGACGTCGAGATGCTGGTCGAGAGCGCCTACGAACATAGTCAACATTACTGTAAACTCATAATAGATGTATAAGAGCGTACCGTGCACTCCACTCAACGTGTACGCTTCCAGGCGCCACGCGAATTCGTCGAGCGTGCAACCGTACTTGAGCTGAAAAAAAGCGTCCGGGACGTCGGACGTTGTGAATACGTGGGGGGCGCCGTAATCACTTTGTTTACCACGGTTCACGAGGAGGACGACCTGGAATCCTGTGCGCATGTGGAGGCGACGAAGCTAATACATCATTAGTTCAAATCAAACACGATGCTCCGCGAATAGAGCGTGCTTACCGTCTCTTCTACAGTATCCAGCGTTGCGCGGCAGTCGTGGAAGATGCTGATGGGGAGGGTGCGCTTCGCGAGAGCCTTGCCTTCGCGCTCTTGCCTCACGACTTCCATTTCATCCTTTACGTACTCCAGTTGTTCCGCCGGCGTCATGGCCGCCCACGCGGTGCTGATTTCCTTCTTGCACTCCTGCGTCGAAGACGTGTACTTGGGTGCGCCGGAGGGGAGAGCTGCAAACCCGCGTAACTATGATACGTCATATGCGAGAACGATAGAATACTCACCTTCGTTTAACTCCTTCAACTTCATACGTAAGAAAACGTTATACTTATTGACGTCGCGCCCTTTCTTGACGGCGCGACTGTCTTGGATAATCTCCTGCTCGTAGTAGTCGATATCGTGCTTCCCAAATTGAGCTTGTAGAAGCTCCGCTTGCTCCGTGACTGCGGCGCGCGCCGTCTTGAGATGCTCCGCATACTCCTCGCGATGCTCCAGGCGCTGAGCGGCCTGAGCGGCCTTCTCCACTTACGTGAGCCTGGTGCGGTTGGCCGGTTTTTTGCGGGGCGGGCGCGGGTGTTGAGTCGAGTAATCCAGCTGGGCTAGTTTAGCCTCACGACGCGCCCGACTGGCGGAGGTGAGCTTGGCGGCGATATCTGAGGCAAGCATAGTTTTCGAGAACGTGGAGGCGCGACGACGAGAGGAGGACCGTTAGCGGGGAGACACGAAAATAACGCACCAACTAACGCGCTAGCCGGAGCGCGACTCAACAAGGTCACGTGAGCGAGGGCGGCGGACTATCCTCATCGAGAGACAAGGTAGGAGTAGGATAAGGTAGGACTAGCAACATTTTGTTCCCGATCTACCGTCTTACGAGGCAAACGAGGAGACGTGGTCCTCGGCCACCTGTGGATCTGCACGTCAATCTCGCGCGTGATAAGGTATGCATTGCGGCGTGCGTCGGTACGGTTACGAGATACATGTGTGAGCCCACTCTCCCTCCGCCGGGATATTCTCGTTGGCGAGATACCACATGTACTTAGCTTCCAGCGCGGACACGCCGTACGAGACGAGGGTCTTGATGAACCCGCCCATCGTAGGGTTGACGGAGAGCGCGCGTTGAATGGTCAGCTTTGCCGTCAAGTCGTATCCGAGGGCTTGGAGATGCAGGTCGAGGTACCGGCCGCACGAATGCACGGGCGTGTCGTCCCTCGACGGGTATGGCTCAAACCCGGTTATGCCGCGCAGGGTGCGCGTGTGACGGTACACGAAGCCGGGGGGCACGGAGGGGAGCGGGAGGGCGGGGTCCACCACCATGCTCGTAAACATGGGATCGGCGAAGAGGGGAGCGGGAGTGGAGGGTGGAGCGGGGGCCGAGGCGCGCTGAAGGGCCTTTGAGGGGGACGACGAGAACGGCTTTGAGGGGGACGACGAGAACGGCTTCGAGGGGGACGACGAGAACGGCTTCGAGGAGGACGGGGACGGCTTTGTGGGGGACGGGGACGGCTTTGTGGGGGACGGCGGGGACGACAAGGACGCCGATGAGGGCGGCTCTACATTGACTAAAACACATCATGGATCGTTAGTAAGTATAGAAAATCATGAATTAGGACTTACGGGCGTGGAGGGCTTTGAGGACATCATTGATGTCCCCGCTGTAGAGCTTCTCGGATTCGCCTTTCGACACCATGTACGCGATCGCGTGCCCAAACGTTGCGCACTTGCGCCAGATCGGTTTGGTGATGCCGTTGACGTTGTTCACGGCCTCGTCGCTGAGTAGACACAGTAAGGATCGCTTGCCTGCGAGGGAGAAACGGAGGGAGGGAGGGAGAGAGGGAGGGAGGGGGAGGGAGACAGAGAGAGAGAGAGAGAGAGAGAGAGACGTACTAGGAAGTCAGAATACCTGTCCAGTTACCGAATAGCACACAATAGAAGCCCCGCCTCTCTCCACTAACAACCCAATCCGCCAGAATCGAAGACGTTCCTGCTGACGATAGCGCGACGTAGATCTGCTGGGGGACGGAGGTCGATGCCTTGATCAGGCGTATGGCGGGCTCGAAGGTCATGACCTCGTTGGCGAGATCCCTCGATTCAACCTTGATAACGATCGGGAAGGTGTTGGTAAACTTGCCCCCCCGTGAAAATGGCCTAGACGTAACGGGGAGTGAGGGGGCCTAAACGGCGATGGACAGTGGATCGGTGGGCAAGGACCGGACTTACTCTGTCATCGTCACCCTGCACTTTCCCTTGATCCCTTCTCCCAATATTACGTAGTACGGGCCGTCGTTTTCTTCACTCATAGCGCTTAGAAATGTAGAGGGGGGGAGAGACGGTGAAGCGGGAGGCAGGAGGATACTGGGAGGAGAGAGGCGCGAGGGAGGTGCGCGGCGAGATTGGCGCTGAGCGCGAGCAGCCATTGCATTCAAGACGTCTCGCGCTGTGCCGGCGCGTCATGCACGCCTGATGCTCGCGCCGCGCACGATTCAATGCATGTGTTCCCAGCTTGACGCTGGGAAATATCTCACGTATATCGCTTCTAGATGCTACTGATGATCTTTGAGAGTCATCAGATCAAGAAACTGGGATACCAATACAATAGGAATACAAAAGAATGTACAAAACAGGCGCAGCGCGTGGGCTGCCGCGTCTACGTCAAGTTACTCGCGAATTCCAGTACTCGATTTGCCGCTTCCACGTCCTCCTCATCCGGTTCGTCTATCTCTTCTTCATCGTCCTCCTGACCATTATTACTTCCTGCAACAGTGATCGCGTGAATATTTTGAGCGTGAACCGGCAAGTCCGACGTACCAGTGAGCACCAGCTCAGGTGCGCCGGACTCCTGTGACGAGCCCTTAGGCACGCCGGGAGTCTTCGCGCCCGAGTACCCCGGAAGTGCGTGGATCTTCTTTATCACACCCAGCTGACGTGCGTTGATCAGCTGTCTGCGAACTGCCATCTCCCTGAGAGCTCCCGCGATCGGCTTCTTTTCGGCCTCCGCGCAGCGCACGGCCTCGTCGAGTTCCGCGTTCTCTTGGAGGATCCAGGTGTGCAACCGCCGTACCTCCACATTCACGCGACGTATTTCCTCGCGCGCGCGCTCGATCTTGCGCGCCTTCTTCATGAGCGGTCGGACCGCCGCCTCTGCCCATCTCTTGTTCTGCAAGTCGTTGCGCGTGTCCCGAAGGAGCTCGAATTGCTCCACGAAGCTGTAGTGCGTCACCTTGCTCCAGTCGAGTTCCGGTTTTCTGAGCTCCCTTGCAGCAGTATTGTATACGTTTACCGCGTTACGTATTGCCTTTGAACGGCGTTGGAGGGACTGGGAGATGTGTGTCCGCACTTTGTAGGCTATGGAGGATTTTCGGGTTAATACATAAAGTTCACATTGACGAGCGCGCGAAAGTCACCTGTTCCCGCGATATTCATGGTATTCAGCTCAAAAAGGCGCTGTACCACGAGGCGTTGAAGCTCGTCGAGCGCGCGACGGTACTTGCGCTCCGCGATGTGACGCGCGGTCTCGATGTATTGAGGATCAGCAGGCTGCCAGCGCCGTTGTATGCCCATCGCGAGCTCCAGCATCTGAACCTGCCTGAGAATGGTCTGATGCTTCTCATGCATCATGCGCTGCGCGCCTTCTAATTTCCGCGTGCGAGAGACGTCGCCCTGGTATGTAGAGCTGCCGTACTCATAGTCCTCGGGGATTGACGTCACGAACGCCTGCAGGGCGGTGGACGATCGGTCCCTGAAAATCAGGGGAGCGATCGTAGGTACGCGAGGATTCCGATCGGGGGGAAAGCTTACTCGGCAGCGCGGAGCTCCTTCAGTAACGTGACATACTCGATCGCCATGACGTCACCTTCGGGCTCCTGACCGAGGGTCGCGAAGTACTCGACTTCCTCGCGCTCCCAGGTTTTCAGATCTTCTGTTGTGCAGCCCAACTTCTTGAGCTCTTGTTCGACCGTAGGGGATGTCTTGGTAATGATTTCGAGCGCTTGTTTGTAGTCATTGAAGAGCATAGTAGCAATGTTACTATACTTGTCTTCATCCCACTGCTGAAAGAGCAAGTCGATGAGCACTCGACGGAGGTACTTGCTCGCGTATCGGATGACGGGCGCCAGGACGTTTGACCAGCTAAAAACACGCTCCATGCCTTCCATATCCGCTAACCCGGCGCCTTTGATGACCGAGGGATGATGGACGGTCTGGCACTTGTGGCTGTGCGAATAGCCGTGGAACGCGTTCACACACGAGCGGCATCCGCGGGTGGCGAATTTCTCGCCGAGGGAACTCTTGGCAATAGTTCCGCCGAACGTGCAGCCAATGTCGTACCCAACCAGAAGAGCCTCCTCAAGAACCTCGAGAAGCATCGCGATGATAGCGAGAGGATATTTGGCACTGAAAGCAAAACGTTAACAACGCATAATTGAGTCACGTGAGACTCACAGCTCCCCGCTTCGGATCATATCGACAATCCATAAAATTAGACCATGGCGACAAGACGCCGCGAAGATGCCGGTCTCGTCGAATATTCCCCACATCCGCTTCTTCTCATCGCTTGCCGCTGACTTCCAATTCTTGGTGCAATTGTTGAGGGGATCGTCCGCGCCGTCCGCTGGCGTCCCCCCCGGCTCCTCGTCATCAACCCAGTCCGAGTCCGAGTCCGAGTCACCAGCAGCATGGGTTTGCGCTTTGACTTCGTCTTTGAACCGGTCGACGAACTCCGTGGGTAAAAAATAGTCACTGTCAATGAACTCCCGAAGATCGGCTACTGCCCGATCGCCGATCTTCGCTACTCGCTTCAGGGAGTTATTCCCGTCCATGCAAACTATGCGCTTGAACTCCAGCTCCGCCTCATCCTTGAGCTATCTTATGTTATCACACTGTAGTAAGTAGTATATGTATAATGCATACCTCATAAGAGCATGCAGGACAGGCATGCTTGACGCGCCAGTTCGGAGTGTCCCGTCCGAGGAACGCGAGCACTTGTCGATCAATGTTCCGGAGCATCGTGAGAAAGACCTCGAAACAGGCGCTCAGGGCGTCCCGATACCGCCGGCAGTAAGGAATCTAAATGAAGTAATTAGATGTATCCGAGGGAGATAATACGGGGACTGCACGTTGTATGAATCACAGATGACTTTTGCAAATGCTTCAAAACTTAATGACGGCTTCCGAAGGCGAAGGTTGCGGAACAGCGCTAGCGTCTTGAAGGAGATTGCAAGAGATACTTGAAGGGGTGATGCCGCAAGGTATCCTGCTTGAGCGAGCGCCACCGGGGTTCGTTGATCTGCGTTGCGTAAAAATGTACGCCGGTTTTCAAGCGAGTAAATATCGAGAACTTCAATCTCGATATCATAGCTAGTGTCGCGATTCTGCGATGCGGGTGGAGTACTAGTTTCCGCCTAGATGTCGTGAGCGAAGATATGATTATGTCATCGGGACGGGTAACTATACCTCCGGTCCGATGGAGACGGGGGCTGCTTGAACACCGGACGTGGGGTCCGGACCGTTCTCGGGGTTCGGCTTCGGCGTGGGGTCTGGACCGTTCTCGGGGTTCGGCTTCGCAGGGTCCGTGGGATACTTCCATGAAAGGTAGGCCGCGGTGACCTCGTCGATCACCTCCTGCCAGCCCGCGTGATATTTCTCTAGGCGTTCTTGCCACGACCGGGGGTCTGAAGGTTTATAGGCTCGAGATCTGTGTAAAAAATGAGATGGCATAAAAATGTAGGCGCGAGAAAACTTGCGGATGGGACATAAGATCCCGAAGCGCGTGAACTAGCGCCTCCTCGGGGTCCGGCGCTCCGTCGATATCCATGGCCTCCGCTGCTGATTGCAGATCATCGTAGGCCTGGTCGTTGAATAGATCAGCGTCCTCAAAGCCTTCCACTTGTCCGTCACGCAGCTCTTCAATACGTTGGAGCGTGCGTCCGCTGAGACCTAGTTCTCATGAGTATGAGAAGCCGCGTGAAGCGTAGAAGCACGCATACCAGCCAGCTGTTCTCTGAGCTTCTGTCGTGATTGCTCGGCAGCAGCCGCGAGCGCCTTCGGTTTCATCACCTTCTTCTTGAGGGTCGTACTTCCTCGCGAAGACGATCCCTCTACCGTAGTGCGCGACGTAGCTCGAGAAACACCAGGATATCGCTTGCTCTTGGTCATGGTGTAGCGTACAGAAGGTGGAGGGAGGCGACAAAAAATCACATCCGTCGATTATCGCATAGACCATCATAGGTACATGAGGCGTTTACTATATATGGTAGTTGCGCTATCAAAGACGTGCCTGACGTGAATTCGAAGGTCAACACCATGACACTTCGTATATATCTCCACACAGGCTACAATATAGTATATAAGCACTGAACATCTCATAGGAGATGAGATAGGGAGCAGGAAGTAGAAATTGTTGAGGCGGGCGACGCGTCGGGAGGGCGCACCGCACCATAAGGCGTTTACTACTTATGGTAGTCGCGCTATCAAACACGTGCCGGAGGTGAATCTGAGGGTCAACGCCGTTACACTTCGTATACTTCTCTACACATGTTACAATATGGTATATATACACTAATAATGTTACAGGTGGCACGAAGTAGAGGTTTTTAAGGTGGGCGACGCGTCGGGCAGGAGGACGCGCCGCGCCCCACGTGATCACGCCCCTCGCGCCGCGCGCGCGCTCTCCGATGACGTCATCTTTGGCTAGCGTGTTTGATGCCCCGCCCCGCCCGCCCTCCCCTGCCC
>FTLJ01000765.1:0-18756 GCA_900155495.1 Porogramme epimiltina
GGGTGAGGGGGGGCGGTTAGGGGGTGAGGGGAGGGCGAGAGGGGGCGCGCGGAGGGGTGAGTGTGCATGTTGAGGATTGGACCGGGACCCTGTCTCTTTTCTCCTATCTGGATGGATGGCTTGGTCGGTTTGTGTTTCCCACCTCATCGTTACTCACTGTATCATCATATCATTGTATTAATACCCTAGTACTTAGCTCTTAATGTCCTATGTCACCATGCGCCGAATTGCATCCCGCACCAGTCTGCGCGCGACGCTCGAAATATACCTGATACCCACACTATCAAGGTTTGAACGTACGCTCAATCCTTAGCTCGAGTACCAGCCCGGCAGTATCACCTATCTCCTTTCTCCCTCGCGACGCGGTCATGCCGCACAGGGCGCGCACCTGCCAATAGATAGCATAACGTGCGGAGCAGTTTGTTACTTGGTAACGCACCATTCATCTCAGTTAGGCCGGTAGGGAGGCCTGCGCTGCGGCCTAGGGTAGGGTGTGCGTGTTCGAAGGTTGTTGAAGGCGATTTAATGTCAGTAGGCTGATCTATGTCCATGGTTCTGGAGATGAAGGAGTCTAGAGGTGAGTTGGGAGTCGTGATTAGACGCCGGACGAGGCTGACGATAACGTGACGGCAACGCGGGGGACGCGTGACGTCATCGGTGACCATATGTGGGAATGGAAGCGCCGCGAGGACGAGGGCGGGGGAGGGAAGACGTCACTCTCGCAGCGTCCGAAGCCCTCGTCCCGACTTATCTGCCCAATCCACGCTCCGCCGCCGCGCGCGCCCTCGCCAGAAGATTGAGCGCATCAAACCTAGAAGGGGCTTGGTTCGACGCCGCGCACGGACCCGGGATGTGCTCAAGAAGGGCCGGGGCGAGGCCGAATAGAGGCCTCGCGTGAGCCGTGCGTTCGACGTCTGCCGTCCTCATCTTCTTCCCCGAGCCCTCTTGGCCTCCCGTCCCCACTCTCTTCCACCACCTCCTCTGCTCCTTCCTGCTCCCCTCCGCACTGTCTTTCCTGGTCAGCATGCGTTCCTTCTCTCTCGTTGCTACCCTAGTGAGTCTTCCATGACTAGTAGCGGCACCACGCGACGCGTTAGCTACTATGTGCTGACGCGTAACTATAAAACAGCTCTCTGTTCTTGCTGCAGCGTCAGCAAAGACCGTCGTAATCACCGTCGGCGGCAACACCACGGACGACCCCACGACAGTGTTCCAGCCTGCTGAGGTGACGGCGAACATTGGCGACACAGTCCTCTTCAACTGTGAGTCTCACTCTGAGTTGCTATATGCTGTTGTCCCGAGGGATGGCCATTAGTGCTCGAGCAGTACCCATCTCAGTCGAAATGGGGCCTGCGGGAGGGAGTATAGTGTCGTATTACCAAGAGGCGTGCTTGCCAAACGGCTTCCACACGTGGCTTTCGTGCTGGCGCGTCCCCGAAAATGAGGACTACAGGCAGGGAGGACGTTGCGAGTCTGGGCACCTCGCATCCCTCGCCTAACCCAATATGCGGCATCTTATGCTTGCGGCGCCAACGCCAATGTTGTTTTCTGACACCTTCGGCACATTCTGCACCATTTCCCAATACTCACACCTTTGCTGACGCACCCTTTCGCTGTAGTCACCCTGGGAAACCACACCGCGATCCAGTCAGTGTTCGTCCAACCCTGCGTGCCCGCGCACGACTCGGACGTCTCGATCAACGGCTTCATCTCGGGCTTCCGCGACGCGGGCAACGGCACTGCGATTACGAACCTCCCCGTGTCCATCACGGACAACAACACCATATGGTTCTACGACGCGAACCTGTGCGGTCAGGGTGGCGTCGGCGTCATCAACGTCAACGACACGACCGGGCAGACCCTTGAGGGATTCAGGGTGAGTGCGAGTTCCGCCGACGCGCTTGCTACGTTTCTTCACGCGCCTCTCGTGGCGTTTGCACGCTCGCGGGCCCCTTTTCGCTCCCATTTTCGCCTCCGCCGGCCCTCGCGTTTTCACGATCCCGTCGGCTAACACACCGCGCCTCCCCCCCTCTCACCAGAACAACGCTATCCGCTTCAACGGCACGAACGCGACCGCGACCTCGACCTCCGTGTCCGCCACCGGCACCTCGCCTAGTGGCACGCAGAGCGGGAGCGCGGCGACGACCAGCACGACGGGCGGGACGAGCGGCGCAGACCGCGTGCTTGCGGCTGGGTTTGTTGCGGCCGTCCCGATGGTGGCGGCTGCACTGTTGTTGTGAGGGGGAGAGCGGGAGAGAGCGCGCGTACGCGTGCTGTGAACGGACTTGGTGCGGCTTTCGATCTGGATAGTGCTTCATGATACCCTTGCCCTGTTGTATTTTCGCGCGGGTTGGCCTTTTTATTCTTCATACTCGGGTTTTTTTTTGCTGCTGTTCACATTATCCATGGTAGGCTCTATACGGGGCGAACCATCCTATTGTACTTGGCATAGAGTTTTCATATCTTTGTTCAGTTTTCCTAGCCCGACGCCGTTATACTTGTTGTTCTGAGTGTAGAGCATTCTATCGTTGTTGTATCTTTCCTTTTTCTCCGAGCGTCTTTCTGTGAATTGCGATAACATGTTGATAAAGCTCCAGAGTTTTCTTGGGGTTAGTTGTTCATGGTCGCTCTAGGGTGCAACTGAAAGGGGAAGTCGGAACGACGTCATGCCGAACAATCAGCCACCGGCGTGTGCCGGTTTGCCACTCCGATGAATTCGCCAGCTAAGTTCAGGCGCCGCCTGATACATAGTAGCCGCACTTCCGGGTGCCTGCGTACTATCAGTCCGCCGGTTTTTCCGATTAATTTTCCGAAAGCTCATAGTGCGCGCACAAGTACTCCTTTCGCCACAAAATTCAGTACATGTGTGGCCACAGCATAAATTCACATCTGCTCCAAGTTTCATGATTTAATGCCGGGATGCAAGGGAACAGTGAATATTTTCGTTCTCGAAACGCTCCCGCTCATACGTAAAGGTAGTTCTTCCGTTTTTGCTAAGCGAGGGGTGCCGCCTTCAGAAAATCTTGCTCCCCCTGCTCTACCTCAACCACAACGCTATCGGAAGTCTCCAAACCACTGTAAACATACATTTTCTTCAGCATATCCACATACCGCTTGTGTGGAATGCTCGCGCAAACGGGGATCTAGTGAAGTGACATTGGGCTATGATGGCAGATTTGTACATTTAATTGTTTTCGCGCTCATAGTCTATTAGCCGAGCCGCACACTATATATTGCGCACGCACATATATATTTTCTCGCACCCAGCATATACACTTTTCTCAACTTCGACTTTTTGGCGAAAAAACCCTTCCCTACGTAGGAGAGAGGTATAGGGGCTACATTCCTTTAAAAATACGAATGAAAACCACACGTTCGGAGGCTCCAAAGCTGTCGGAATAGGAGGCTACCCAAATATGGTAACTATGCGGGCTTATAATCGCTTCAATAGAAGTCTACTAGTAATGGTTCTAATGGATACAAAAGTTACAATAGATTAATAAATCCTAGGGATAGAAGTAAGATATCTAATTGGTGAGTACACGACTACTACTAGATCCGTTCTAGGGAGTCACAGGGACATTCCCGTACGAAGTGAGCACCGGGGCGGGGAAGGTGGCTCCTCGGACGGAGGGCAAGTCGGAGGCGCCCAGGGCGGGCGGTCCGTAGTGCCGCACCTTCCGAATTCGGATGCCCCACTCCCCCCCACCTTGGGGGGCATTTCCCCATTACTATACACCTTAAAAATTTATAATTGGGCTATATGATACTCCTACATCAGTCTTTAGGTGTTTTTAGGAATGAAAACTGGAAAGAGACGAACCGGGGGACATCGAGCTCGAGGGGCCCCAGTTCGGCGCCTAAACCAAAAGTGCCCTTCAAGGTCGCGCTGGGCGCTTCACGCGCGCTTACATCAAAATATGAGCGCGATTTTGTGTTGTGTGTGCGCGCTCAGTTATTTACCTGTGTTAGAACTGATTTATAAATGTACAGATCTGCCGCCATACCACACTAGACTCACAGTTTAAAACTCTCTTTCAAAGACATATATCATCCTCACGGTCGGCAGCAGGTACTCTCCATCTCACTTCCCTGACACACACTCAACCCTCATTATGTCTACCGCGTCAGCGCTCCCAGGTCTCATCTACGGCTACCTTGACGTTGGCACCGACGTCACCGAGGCTGAATTTCACGACTGGCTTAACAATGAGCACATCCCCAACCGCATGGCCTTACCCATCTTCCGCACTGCGACGCGCTGGGTCGCAGACGATGGGCTCGACCCCAAGTACCTCACGACGTACGACATTACCTCGTGCTTTGCCCTCACCGACCCTACGTACACCGCGCTCCACGAAAACCAGCGCGCGCGCAAGGACAACATCATGGCGCGCGTTCGAAGCATCGACCGCCGCATCTACGAGGCGCTCGCGCCCCCGCCCGACGACAGCCCGCAGACCAACGGCTCGCGCCCGCCCGACGGCGCGTTCCACGAGCTCGTTGCGCCCGACTACGACACCCGCGCGCCCGGGCCGTACCTCGTCGCGGTCAAGATCGCGGTCAAGATCGCGATGAAGAGCGCGGAGCTCGAGGGCGAGCTCGTGCGCTGGTACTCGGACGAGCACATTCCGCTCCTCGCGCGCGTGCCCGGGTGGCGGCGCTCGCGGCGCTTCGTCCTGCGTGAGTTCGGCCCGCCGATGGGCAAGGAGGCCGCCACGCTCGCGGCGCGCGGCGCGCCGGGCAGGTTCCTCGCGGTGCACGAGTGGGCGTCGCCCGCGGCGTTCGAGACGGCGGAGTACCGCGCGGCGCGGAGCACGGAGTGGCGCGCGCGGGTGGTCGAGGGCGCGGCGGTGTGGGAGCGGAGGAGGTTTAAGGAGATGAGGACGTGGGTGCGGGAGGACGGTCGGTGATTGGGTCGGGGTCTGGAGGGTCTTTGTTCGAGCTTTCTCCCTTCTACATGCGCTATCTATCTATAAGGTACATTGGGTTCCCGGTTGGCGGTGGGACTACGCATCCCGCTAACCCCTCGGCGCAAGCGGTATACATTGCTAGCGTCTAAACAGTACAAACGGGTTGAGAGGAAGTCGCAAACGCTTACAAGAGTGTCGTGCGTAGCGGGGGGTCCCAAGGCCAGTGAAATAGAAGAATTTGGAAGAGGTCCTCATGTTCCCAGCGACAGTGGTCCATCCAAGTGCGGCGTTGCGATGTCCGGAGAGCGCGATGGCACGAGCCCAGCGAGCGACGGGAAACGGACGCCCTTATCGCGCTGGAGCCGCTCGTACACGCTGCCCCCCAGCTCGAGGTGGAGTACGAGCGTGTACTCGGGCGTGAGCGCACAGGGCATGAACGCCAGGCGGATGGCGCGCTCGGCGTCTCCAAACGTCTTCGCGCCACCTGGCCATGCAGCGATGTGATGCTCGGCACAGTCGTGTGCGCCGTCCACCAGGTATCCCCAGCTCCCCTCGTGTCCCGAGCGCGCCTTGGCCCAGTGCGCAGGGAGACTGGAGGTTGAGTGTGCCGCGCACGTCCCGAGGACTACCCAGAGGCTTTCTTTCCATTCCATGTTTTGCACTGCAAGCGAGACGAGGAGGGGGTCGTTGCCGACGGGCATGCTGTGCACGCAAATGTCCAGGCTATATAAACCGAGCGCTTCGAGCCTTCTGACCAGCCAGCGTGGGATGCGGAATGGCGGGGCGGGGGCGATGCAGCTGAGGGAGTAGGACAAGCTGAGCCCGTGGTCGTCGAGCGCTGGAGGGGGGCCCTCAGCAATGTATATGTCGTGCCATGTAGCTGTGATGGGCGTTCCTTTGAACGTGAGCGCGTAGATGTCGCTTCCCAGGAAGGCCAAGCGGCTGAGCGGTTCGCTGCCATCGACACACTTGTATCTATGTCCGACGTTGTATATCTTCCGACAGGGGTCCTGTACGTCGACGTTGGAAGGGTGAAGGAGGAGTCCGATGTGTTCCTTGTCGTTGTTGCATAGAAGGACGGCGACTATGTATCCGTCCCCGAGGTCAGCAATGGGAAATCGGCACTTTACACCGAAACTGGTCATCGAGAACTCAGGCAACTCTATAGAGCCAAACGGCCCCCTGCGATACTCGACACCGATGTGTTCCTAAGACGTCCTTATGTCAGCTTCAAAATCGAAGGAGTTAAACACTGATATGCGTACGTGTTCGCGTGACCATTGATATGGTAGGTACGGTTGCATAGGAGCAGTCGAGGCTGGCGTAAACTCTACGTACGTTCCTCCACAGCGATCGGAGAAAGCACGGGGAGACGGTGCAAGGAGATACAAAAGCTGGCTGTTCGTGTAATTTGCAGGGATTCCCGAAAATGGGAGACTATAGACGTAGTCGGGCAGTCCATTGTCAGAGTCTCCCCATGCAAAAAGGCTCGAGTCGAAGGACTGCTTCATGATTTCCTCCTGCAGTCGACGGAAAGCTTGTCGACCTTCCCCGTAGATTGTCGGCATGTTCACCTTGAACAGGCCCATGAGCGCGTAAGCCTCATCCTCGATTCGCGTCGTCGTTCGCGTCGAGGCCCACGCCATACGCTCCGCGATATATGAGAGGTCATAGAACTGGATTCTGCGCGTAAGCACTTGTTCCAGCACACCGGTGATTTCGTGGAGGAGGGACGCCAGAGCCAGTTTGTTCCCGATCCGCGTCCATTGCCCAGATTGGTCAGGAGAAAGGAAGATGAGGTGGATGGGAGCGATGAGCTCCTGCAGAGTCCAGCCCCGCGCGTGCCAGCGCGCGCCACGAAAAGCCGAGTTTGGGGCATCGAGCACGTCGTCAGATGGAACATCAGCGAGGATAGCGTAGCAAACTTCAGACTCGGAGTACCAGCGGAACATTGAGTTGATTGCCTCGGAGAGATCGCTGCTGCTCGTCTTGTCGATGCAGCAGGTGTCGATCCACACCCACTGGAAACCGTCGCACGCTGCTGCGACACAGCAATTACGAATCTTCGGCGCGACAAGATCTCGCGGATTCTCGTAGGTTATCGTGCACCGTTTTGTGAGCTCTTGGAGGTCTTGGAAAGTGGACTCGTTGTGACCCCATGTGTGTGAAATGATGGCGTACCCGCCGTCAATGGTGTCGGATGAGGGGAAGAAATGAAGCTCGGCGCGATCGGTGCTAAGCAGCCACATGCCAGACACTGGGGGGCGAACATTCGCGTTAGTAGAAAAGTGTGGACACTCCCTAGGTAGATGACATACCCGGTTTCGCGGGGGGTCCTGTGTTGGTAAGGATCTAAGGGGAGGGACAGCAAAGGGTGCTAAGAAGTGTCGCGGCATCATCTACTTATGTCACCAGATCTGGGAGGTCATTTGCACATGTGGGACGTCCGTGTTGACGTTCACGTTGCATGATGGCCCGGGATGCTAGCTATAAGGAGAGGGGGATAAATAGTGTTATCTCAGTGCCTGATGCCGTGCCACGCTACAACTGCACATTCGGGAGCGTGTCACATACCGTCCCCGTCCTTGTTATTGAACGACAGTGTACCACGGATTTGAATGTTTTGAGCCCTTATAAAGTAAGTAACGCCCGAAAAAGAACAAGGCGCCCGTTCTTGGCACGTGCAGGTCCGTGGAAATGCCCAGATTTTAGACTTTGAGCCTCATGCACACTGCGTGTGCCGTGGGTCGCGGTTGGGTACCGGCTTGATGTTAGACTAGAGCTGGGTCTCTGAGGCTCGCGCCTATCAAATCATGCTCCCTCAATCCCTGTGGACACTGGAACCCGCCGCCGCTGTTTCGGAGGTTGCAGGAAGGAGTGCGCGAGGTTCACGCGCATCCTCACTATGCACGCCCACCCCTCAGTAGGGCTTGACTTTCTTACACTTACTTACACCCCCATTTCCCACCCCGTGGGACCCGATGTAATACCTAGCTGAGCTACGAAGTAGGTCAGCTATTGTAGGGAAAAATTCGGGGTGGGTCACGTTTGCGGAGTTGTTCCTGGGCTACGAAGTAGAACAGGTCTATAGGTGCATAATCACGCCTGTAGTTACTGTCACATCACCCCCCATCATCTCGTTTTGATCCACAGAAGTCACAACTCCTCCGCGGTGCTTCGTCATATGATCACGTGCGGTGTTGTTGAAATTGCAACGGCCCTCTGGGCAGACCTGGGCTACGAGCATACAGTGACTATCGGTATACTTACAAAATGTTTTGCCCGCAAAATCTGTGCCAATGAACACAGGGAAGACTTCTATTGAGAGGTAACTAGTTTATCAATATCAAATCGAGTTCTATTGGTCACACATTCAAGAGTCACGTCACGGATTGTCACAAAGTGTCACTACCCCCCAATTTTCGACGACAAGACCTGGCTCTACTTCGTAGCCCAGGAATATTTGGTTATGCTTAGCTCTGGTAGGTAGGCAAACATTTCAAGTTCCCCACTGCACAGGCACGACTCCGTTGCTCTCGGCTTCCTCTTGGTGGCGGGGGGTCTGGGGCATTACAGCTGAGATACGATTCGGTGTACCGGCGGGGTGTTAGGTTATACCGTGTTACAGGCACAGGAGGCGCCCATTTTAGAAGCCTCGACGCCTGAAATGGGGGCAACGTGCCGCCGCCGGAGGCGGCGACCCCAGCGCGGTTCCCCATTACGCACCGCTATGGTCTTTATGTACATACTTACCAGCGCATACCTGTAGTGCATTGTAATCCGGCATACGTAGTCCAGGTCTGCCCGGAGGGCCTTGCTATATTTCAACAACACCGCACGTGATCATATGACGAAGCACCGCGGAGGAGTTGTGACTTCTGTGATCCCTGTGGATCAAAACGAGATGATGGGGGGTGATGTGACAGTAACTACAGGCGTGATTATGCACCTATAGACCTGTTCTACTTCGTAGCCCAGGAACGATTTAGAAGTGTGGTTTTCCCGGCGGTTCAAGAAATGCCAGACGACTGTGCTCGCTGCGGCAGCGGCGACGTTGGTAAATGAAAGCGGCGCACTGAAGAAGTTATGAGTCTAGGACGGATGCGGGCGTTCCGCGCGGACATGAGGCTAGACATCGAGTGCACATGACCTGCCTTCTTTTCCAGATACTACGAATGTAGGTTGTGCGGGGATTAGTAGCTATCCTGTATTTATCAAACTATAATGTTCGATCAAAAGGGCATATTATTCCTGGGAATGTCTAGCATGTGTCCGAGTTGGGAGTAAGGGTAGTATAGAGTCGGGATTCCCTACGTCCTCCACGCGTCATGGTTGGAGAGGAGTCGATCTACGTCACAAGAGGACATGATGTCAAGATATCCACTGGGACCCCGGACTGATACTAACAGTGACTCACAAAACTATTGCAATGTTTTTTTTTTTTTTACTTTTTGATTGGGCGCTTCGTACCTCCGTCAATACATGTCCGTTTTCTACATTTTATATACCGTTGGAAAGGTGTGTTTCTTGGCTTTCCAGCGCAACAAGAGTTGTGATGAACGGATAAGAACTCGCGAAGATATTGACGAGTTTTCGGCGCCAATGCATTGCAATAGTTTTGTGACTCTCATCTCTGGGTGGTACAAATAATACATTTCAGCACTTTGTGCAGTCTGCTTTGGCCTCAAATATTTCCTGGACTGTGTAGTGTATGTATTAAGCCTATAAAAGTCTGATTCATACCCATTTGGAGCCTCTATCCCTATGAAATCACTATCTCAGGCTTCTGTAAGCAGTACTGTTTCAATGCATGATACTAGCACCTTCTATCCTGCTACCACTGGCCCAAGTGGTGCTTCCTATATTTATATGAGCTGTATTCACTGTATCTACCATTTACACAGCCTAAAACCACCTGGTTTGCGCTTTACACATTTTAACCACACCTCCACCTACTGCAACTAGGGCTACCCTGGACTTTGTCCCCTGAATAAAATATGGTACAATGATTGGAATGCTTTGAAACTTTGTACACACACTCCTTAGATGATGCTGAACATGATTCATGCACAACTGGTCCATGGATAAATCATGGCGCCGAAAACTCGTCAATATCTTCGCGAGTTCTTATCTATTCATCACAACTCTTGATGCGTTGGAAAGCCAAGAAACACACCTTTCCAACGGTATATAAAATGTAGAAAACGGACATGTATTGACGGAGGTACGAAGCGCTCAATCAAAAAGTACAAAACATTGCAATAGTTTTGTGAGTCACTGTATGTTCATAAAGATAAATGATACAGCATGTTGGAAGGGGGTCAGGAAGACTCGGAGAGAGGGAATATGGGGAAATAGAGTGGATAGGTGGAAGACGAGGATGCGCCAGATGAACCCAGAACTGAGGAAAGAAAAGGGATACTCAACTGATACTATAGAGCTACTCTGAGTATATAGTCCGTGATACTGATTTGTGATGAACTCGTGATAGATATATAATCGTGACATGATGAAAGGGCATGACCTAGCAGCTGAGCAGGGACTGCAGCTCGTTGACCCCTATGTAAACGCGCAGGTACAAGGTTAGCACGCGGAATCCAGCCGGGTTTTAATGTCTGGACATCGTAACGGGGACTACACGTACCGGGGTAATACCAGAAGGTCACCGTGATCATGAGGTACAGGCACATCAATATCATGCCTTTCAACCAGTTACTGCGGGAAGACATGCTTGAGCAACGAGGGAGAAGCACGTGGGTGGGGGGCGCATGGCGGTAGCGGTATCATGCGACCCCGGAGCGCCCAAAACAAGCTTACCTTTTGCCATCTTGGACGACGTAGTTCACGACAAGGACTGTAGGCACGTGTTAGCGCTCCAAAATAGACTGGAGAAGGCGACGGAGCACGTACCCGAAAGGCAGAGAACGATGGACTCGAACGGATCAAACAATAGGCTGAGAGGCTTTCCGAGCATCCAGCCGAGTGTCACGATGAACGGAATGACGAAGAGCGCGATTTGCTGTGCGAGGTGTGCGGCGGACGCGGAGAAACACGGAGTATTCGTGAGTATCAGAGGCTACTAGCCCGTAGCGGCACAACGAGGTGCGGAGATGCGTCGCTTACAATACTTGTATCAAAGGCAACGCCGAGACTGAACGTAGTCTTGTCCGCCAAAGAGTCCGCGACAGCCGCAACATGTTCTGCGTGTGTAACGAGATGGGAAGATGGGACGGCGTCAGCCCGGTCGTACTGAGAAGGGAAGTGCCATACGGCCATTGGGTGTGATGCTGCGGGAATGCCTTACCTGCCACGTTTCCAACAGTTGGAAGTAAGATGAGGCCGATGAACTCCCTGCTTATCGTACCAGTATCGGCGAGGACACTGATAGAGTCGACGAGACATTCGGCGGTCACGGCGACGAGCTGGGAACGTAGCCATGAGTGACGTACGATCCATTGCGAGTGACGAGGTTACTCGTACCCCAGTGACGACCACTAGGAGAGTGATAGTAAGCGGTACACTCATCTTAGGAGTCTCCGGCTCCTCCTGTTCTTCTCCAGGGTTTCTCACCGCCTCAACATCTCTCTGAGTACTTCCATTTGGTGACGAAGGTACTGTAGAAGACGTGTCAGAGCCAGATATTCCGAGCGTCGTCAAGGGAATATCGTTGGTCGAAGGTGTAGGTGTAGTCGGTTCGCTACCCGGGTTCTCATTCTTCTTCTGTCTCCTGACGGATTTGGTTGATTTGAAGATACCCGGATGGCCTTTGTTGTGGATCGCCCTGTAGGTGGACAGCTGGAAGACTAGAAACGATCCGTAGACTGGATTCAGCAAAGAGCCCAATCAGCTAAGTTTGCAAAGCCCGAGGAAGGGAAGCCGCGCACTTAATAGAAGAACGATGGCTACCTAAAACCGAACAGGACATTAGTATTCCAACCGCCTGGGCAGCCATATCTGAACCTCACCCCATATCTAACAGCTAAAATATCTTTGTACTTCTTGCTGTCCGGGATGAGAGCGTCTGCAGTAGTGTGGAACGCCGCTAGCAATAAGACCGCGGCCACAAATATCGTCAACAACGATGAATCGAGCTCTACAGTGCCTGTTGAGTAGAAAGATCAGAGATAACATCCGACCATCGGAGTCAACACCGGAGTCAAAAGCACCCAGAGAATGACAGTGCATCGCCCAACCACAATCGTACTATATTACTCACCGTGTCTATATGTTTGCTCCGAATGCCTTATACCCCCCACGAAGAAGCACAACCCGAGTACAAGGACTGGAAGTTAGTCAGAATAGGGGCGTCAGATATGAGCATATAGCCGCGTACGATTGCTGCTCAATATTGAACCAACAACTGAACGGTCGTCAGTATGTGATACAATACATAACTCCACAGTGTACTACATACGTGACAATTGGACGACTTGGGGTTCGCTTTTGATCAACGCAATAATCTAGGGCAAGGAGAATCAGACCTCACGACTGAGACAACGTGGTTGACAAGACACGTACCGCTACAATCAGCTTCGCGCTGCCCACAATATGTGAGTAAGAAGCGTACACAGCATAGGAAGATAAACGCGTACGCATTGCTCTACAGGAGAGATCAGTATGAATGATGAATCCCCCAAGAATGCACGCACCAGAGTGGCATCCATAATAGCCGCAAGAGTTGGGCCCACACGCATGGAAAGCTCATCCGTAGCAAAGGCAAGCAGCTGCCATGGTTGATTGTCACGCTGGTTGCCCCGGAAAGCAGCACAAGACGCACCTTGACTAGGGGTATGATCGCGAGGAGAGAAACTAGGCGATGTGGGATGTTTGGGAGCGTTCAAATAGCGTGTCAGAAGTGAACTCACAGACAAAGATGATTGCGGCATGAGAAACTAAGTCGGAAAGAGCGAAATGCAATGCCCACTGAGAGGAGTGTGAGGAGAGACTTCAGCTCTAAAAGGCAATAACACACCGAGACTGGGACGCAAGCCAAGAGGACATTTAACCCTGGAGGCGCCAATGATCATGAACATGGCACATGGCATACAGCGGGTCGGAAGATCGTCACTTACACGACATGGTAATAATGGCCTTCACGCTTTGGAAGAGAGGTGGTGCATCTCCGACGGGTTTTGAGGGCTTGGCAAGGGCTCGGAAGAGTGAGTTTCCTGAAGCCTGGGAAGTGCGTGAAGTAGCCCTTGCTATGTTGGTGTTGGTAGTAGCCCGGCGGACGGGAGTACCGTCTCCACTGGGTACATCGAAAGTGGGTCGCTGTTGTACACCCGTTGACTGCGGTGCTGATGAATCGGCCATAGGTTCGTCCGTCGTGATTGTGTGCCGAAGGCTGTAGCGTGGGCGGGAGGCCGTGAAAGGAGGGCTCCAAGGACGACAGCAGACAGACGACGGGGGGCCAGGAGAATTATTCACCGGGAGACGGAGCTTTATGTGCAGGCAGTAGACAATCCGAGGCGCAGTGCGGTTCGTTTCCCACCGACACCCCCTGAAGCGCCACCCTCCTCGCCGGGTGACCCGTCTCCGTCACGAAGGGCTGGCACCACACGTCACAAGATTTTCACACGAAATGCCTCTTTTCGGTGATTAGTCGGTCCTTTCAAAAGTTATATCCTCACAACTGCCTTGTCCCTTTTGTAGGCTCCTAAAACAATTCTATCGTCCGCAACGCGCCTCTATAACCGCTTTCAATAACCCACACGCCGTCTCTATAGGAATGATTTCCCTCCTCTGAGGGCTATACCCACGAAGAGAAGTCGAAGTGAGTCCCGACTCGGCGCGGGGCGTCACTAGTACTATGATGCACTCTGCACCCTCGTCACATACACCACTCGAGCCATCCAAGGTTTTTGTATATGTCTACGGTTGGCACGTTTTACACAACTTCTTAGTGTATCAAAGAACCGGTTATAGCATTTCCACTGCCTACACTTCTGCAACCCGTGCGTACTTAGTCTCGGACTCTCGGTGCTGGCTGGTTGCCTCGTTTCATTAAAGCTTCATAATAATTCGTTCTTCTGCTGTACATAGTAACAACTCTATTCTCGGGTACGTAGATCCAGGTCCTGTTTCCAAGGATTGCGTCGCCGCGCTCCGTATAGATTCTTCTCTACTACCCTGACTGCCAGAGGCTGCAGACCTCGCTACTCTTTAACCCTCCCAATAGTACCAACGCTCTTCGGCGTTCAAATTTCCGAGTCCAAACTTCTTGATGACACATGAACTCAAGAAACTCTACAGTCATCGTTCCTCCAAAGAGATTGCCAATACACACACGCCTCGCGGCGCCACAAGTGATTTCCGCTCCCCCACTTCCTCCTCGTGGCCTTAGCGTTGTGATCCAGGCTCCACTGGAGCATCGGGTATGCTATTTGTTGCCCCCTCTAAACATTTACTCCACCAAATAGGCGAACTTCACGCCACAGCCATGCACTATCCTGCAGAGGCACCCAGCCTGAGGTCTCGGGGTCCTACTTACGATAGCCCACCTGTGGACTCGCCGGGGGCCGTGGGCGAAGGCCTCTAAGCAGCTCTTCTAGCATTCTCATATCCAACGCGTCGGGCCCAGCGACTGCCACGGACAGCCATGTTCGCTCCGCCATCCCGGCACTTCTTACCGACACCGATGCTCACACTCCGCCTCTTCGCCCCGCCGCCAGCTCCCCGTGTGCACAACCAGCGCATACCCCTTGCGCTTTCCCGTGCAGACTGTAGTCCATTACGCGCAGGTGTTGCGGTCTGTTCTTAGCGAATGGTACTACCGTCACCCTGCTATAGTACGAGCTCGGATATTAGTATCATCACTGATAATCAGTTTACATCGGGGCTGTGCCCGGCGACAGCCTCGCATGCGTCGACCCCAGAAATCCCCTCGGTCGCGTCTGGAGCCATACGTAACACAAGAGCACCCTTGCGCACGCGCTGCCCCTCTTCGCGGCAGGTAGGAGAACCCATGGGGTCTTTGTTTACAATGATGGTGCCTCAGGCCCGGGTGTGACAAACGCCCACTGGTAGTACCGCCCAGATCCCGGCCGGATCACCTCGGGTATTCACTGTTAATGTCCTGCCGGGACGGATCAAATACAAATAATCATGATTAGTATGCGGTCGGGGCCCCGGCTTCATAAGTGTAAGCCCTACTAGTACCGGCGATCAAATACAGTCGACACCCTTGTAACGCATACTATCAGTCCGCCGGGTTTTCCGGTTCATTTCCGAAAGCTCGCGGTGCCCGCGCATGTGCTCCTTTTGCTGTGGGGTTTGGTGCCACCATGCGTGGCGGCTGCACCTTTCACAACTGTGCAAAGTTTCGTAATTTAATCCTCGGACGAAGGTGTCCCCAGCTCTTATCAAAGTCAGCTTGGGTAAAGGCCGCAATGAGTACCTCCCACCCTCCGACACATTTACCGCTCTTGACGCAAGTCCCCATCCTCAGACGCGTCTCTGCGCGTTCACCACGCCCTTAGGCTGCTGCGCTCGTATGTCATTCCTCCTCCTCCTAACTTCACGAACACACCAACAAATCTACGATGCTCACCGCCACCATCCGCCCTTCAACCATCCCCCCGTGAGAACAATGTCACTAAACATACTCACTTTTGGCCGAGCTCAAGCACGGTTAGTTGTGGCTCCGCCATACACACACGTGTACGGCGATCCTCATCATGATTCATGCCCACAACGGCAGACGCACAGCTCTCGACGGCCAGGCAACCCATACGTCTTTCGAGCACTAGGTTGGAACTTGGCATCCCCCGGATGGCGCTTCGCAAGCTCAAATCGAAGGTGCGGGAGGATTTTCTCATGAGCAGCTGAAGGGAAACAGGTGATGGCTAGCAAAAAGAAGGAAGTAAGACCACGAAGAGGATTCGGAATGAGAGCCAGAGGATCACGCTGAGGAAAAGGCGCGCCCCATAACCCCAGTTCTTGACTTGTATCGCTAACTCTGTGTTTTTTCGTAGTACGGTCGCAACGCTGCACGAGCAGCACATCGCCCGAAGCACCCCCCGCATCCTCCTGCCGCATAGAAGATGCAGATGGTCACCCTCGCTCACCAGGTCAACCTTTTTGAGAACAAGCACTCCGAGTTCCAACGCCTTGTGGAAGAGCGCGCATGTGAGTTAGATGGCTTGCAGGTGCGACAAGCTGAGCTCAAGGCAGGAAAGCGTCATCCTTCAAGGAAAAATTGGAGCATCGTCCGTGAAGAACCGTGCCGCATGGATGTAACGGGTGATTTGGTGTGTCGTGTTGTCTTTCTTTGTTTCTGTCCTGGTGCGGGAGGTGAAGGAGGGGCTTGAGAAAGGCGTGGGTGCGGCACATGCGCGTGCCCATGCCTTGGCGTGGGGGATGTGAACTGGTGCTCCGCGTAGGCTGCCAGCGCGCCACCCACACCACTTCCCCTCGCTGCCCACATTTTACCACCACTCCGCACGAGACCGCACCACCCCTGCCACACGATGACCATGCATGACTAGCGCGGCACCGGGCCAGCTCACCGCCCTCCGCATCGGAGCACCGAAATACCTACGCGGCCTCAAGCCCGCAGTCGCGCAAGCAGCGGCGCTCCCTCTGTTCACCCGCGCCCCTCGCTCCCGCGCGTGCCCTCCCCGTGCACTCGCAGGACCTCCTGCTCCCGCCGTGCTCGTCTGCCGCGTCGTCTTCCGTGTAGAGCAGCGGGGGCTCCCCGTGCTCGCACGAGCCGATGGCGATCAACTCGCGAGTACCAGGGTGAGTAGTTCGATCTGTCTTGCAAAGGATAAGGTTAGTGGTGAGGGGCAAGGGGCGCCACTTTGACGTGGCGTGTAGGCCGATGTGGTAACTAGCACATAGTACTCTGTCTTATCCATACCCTATGAACACTCGTTCAACATTATCAGCGTGATCGCCCGTATGCATGCCTGGCCCCTAATATATATAATTCCTATATATCTATGCTTCTTATGGAGAACTATCGCATATCATAGTGCGCTATGTAAACCGCCCCCCGAAAGACATAGGCCTATGATGTGCTATATCAGAGCACCCCACAACTATAGCGTGCTACAGCGTGCAACAAAGCACCCGCCCGTGCTACAGGGTGCTACAAGGTGCAACAGGGCGCTACACATTGGCCTGGGCGCCTACAGAGAGGGCTGCAACAACGCTACCAGTGCTATACAGGTAACATTGTGCTACAGTGGGACGGGGATTTTTTCTGATGTCGTGCGTGCACGAGACGCCCAAAGAAAATCACATGTGCAAGGTTCAGCAGGTGAGAGAATGCGCCGAGGAAGGTTCCAAGAGTAGTGTGCCAGATGTGAGCCTGAGCGCCCGGTCCAAGGGCATCCGAGGATGTCGCCCACCCGGCAGCGGTACGCACGAGTAACGAAAGTGGCAAGTCTGCACGTCCAATACTCTATCCTCCGATTAAAGTCCACTTCTCTTCCTCGCAATCATACGGATCCTTCGCTGAATATTCTATAGCGGAACGCAAGCGTGCGGGAGGGGAACAAAAGTCTCGGATTAAGAAAGTACGCTACTACTAGGGTATATAAGGAGTACAGCGAGATAAGGAAGTGTGTGTACCACGCGGTAAGGGACGAAGATACACGTGGGATCGATGACGCGAGAATTGTACACTACAAGAGTCCGGGCGTCCGATATTACAACATATTCCACTTAACTGTACTCACGTAGGTAAACCCTTTCAAATATTCACCGTCAGAGTCGGGACACGTTCATGGATCGTCTCTCGAGAGGATTTTCGACACAAGATGACCATGTATAGCGGCGACCTCGCCTCGGCCTGTAAGTACCAATGTACACGATGTTCGCATAGCCTCTCGCTATCCAAAAGAAACTTCATGTTCAACATCTGTGGAGTCGTGTGACAGCGCGGTTCTTCGCGTGCGTCATGATTTGTACCGGGTACTGGTCCTGTTGATACACCCTAATTCCTGAGTAGAAGAGATGAGGCATATCACAATGTCTATAGCCTATAGGGCCTACCTATTTTACGACCTCTGAACGCTGTATCGGTAGATCCGGTAGAGCACTAGAGCTTTGCGGTTTTACTAACGGCGCGCGTCCGTGGCTGGAGGAAGATGTTCGCTTTCTGCTGGATTTTCTCATATATTGTCCCGACAAGCTCAAGGCCAAGCACAAGTGTCCGCTCCGGTGCGTGCTTGCAAGGCGTGAACACGAGACGAATTGTGCGTTCTGCGTCTCCGAACTCTTGAGTGTGATCGGGCCAGTCCTGGATGTGGTCCATCGCGCAGTTGTGAGCATAATCCGCCCAGCCCTGCGGCCACGTTGTGCGATGTCGCCGCTCAGCCCAGGCCCAGTGGCAAGGACGCGCTGGTGCTGCCGACGTTTTGTTGCACGTCCCGAGGACGATATGAACAAACTCCACCAACACATGGTTCTCGCACCAAAGAGATATGGTGTCCTTCGACGCCGGGTCGCAGGATTTTGGCTCGGTACGGGGGAAGAAATCGAGGGCGCCCATCCTCTGCATCAGCGTTCGAGGGATCCGGAACGGGGTAGGCGCGACGTCTGGATGGAACCGCTGCAGGAGATGGGCACTTTCTCTACGTCCAGTCGTGGGTGGGTGGGCCATAATGTAGATGTCTCTCCATGTGGGCATGACGAGTTTGTCGCGGAAGCGTAGGTTCTGGACATCGGCGCCGAGACTCGCCAGCCTCAGGACCTCGTACATGGACCCAATCTAATCATGAAATGACCACGAACCACCATAATGGCGAGAGCGCCGTCTGCGCCGCAGACGTTCCCGGCGCCGCGTTCTCCACAACCCCCCTTATCGGGGGGGACTTCTCGGCCTATGTCTCGTGAC
>FTLJ01000766.1:0-14979 GCA_900155495.1 Porogramme epimiltina
TTGCGTGCAGGCCTGCGACGGAGAAATGCCGGGCACGGGGGCCTAGCCGTTCCCAAGCTAGACGTATCACGTCTATGGTGATCCTCTGCGTCACGGAGAGTGCGGTCAATCCTCCTAGACATTTCGTTGTCCCTGCGCCACACATCGTCCATCGACGGTAGTCACTGATCAAGGGGAGGCGTGCTAGGCAACTGCGGCGATTGGCGACCCGAGGACAATGTTGTGGTGCGACGGGTGAGAGCGAGGTCTTCGTTAAGGGCAGAAGTGCGAGATTGCGCAGACACTGAAGACGATGGCGAAGAAGTTGAACCTCAACTGGAAACATTAGTGAGACAGTCGAATATACCTATACCAGACGAGTCAATTTCAATCTAAGAACACTCTCGCGACAAGGATTCACACCTGGACGTGGTCTGGTCTGCCTGAGCAGGTCATAACGACCAGGAATAAGGCCGCTTGGGGAGGAGCGCATTCGTTCCGCAAAAGGTGCCGAAGTTTGTTCGAAGCGGGCATCGCGGGGGGCCACATTTCCGTAGGGATCGTGGTACGCCGGAGACAGCTCCCAGTCTTCTACCATCATGGATGATGGGGAAGCTGGACTGAAGAACCCACTAAATCCGCCGACAGGTGGTATGTCCGCAAATGAGAGACCCGTTGGCTGTGGCGGCACGGGTTGACTGTGCTGCTCAGGGGAATAGCGCGCCGCGGTCAAGGCTTGACCATCGTGGGTAATGGTATCTTCAAAACCAAAGGCAGCGAGAAATGGTGAGCGCGGGGGTGCAGCGAGAGATAGTACGACGGGTACGGACCGGCAGTGGATGATTGCGCACGAGGTCCCCACGATTGGGGCCTTGTGGCAAGGGCCGAAGGTCGGCTTGAGGGGAGTGGCGGAGTGCAGCCATCTCACGGTCGAATGCACCGGCCCGCTCCATGGACATGCGGAACTCGACATCGCCATTGTGGGAGGCCTGGTGAGATATAGGAGGCAGAGAGGGGGAGGGTATTGGGGGTGCTTGAGGGACAAAGGGCAAGGCGGTTGGAGCGGGGGGTTCTGGGAGGGGATCGCGGTCGAAAGAAATCACCGTCGCCCCGCACGCGCACCGGGCTGCACCAGCTGCAGGCGGAGGCGGCGACGACGCGATCACTGAGCGCGGGTGGCCGCTCAACAGACGGCGACCGTCGTGTGTGTGTTGGGAGTCATTGCGCCCGCAGCGGGGCCATCTTGAGCCCGACGCAAACGAGGTATTCGAGGGCTTGTTGGTGTAGTGGCCGGGGGCGACCAAAGTGACGAGGAAGGCGGGGACGACGAGGGCAGCAGAGTCGGATATGGGAAACGGTGCAGCGACGACGAGAGCAGCGAGGGCAGCAAGGGCAGCGAGGGCAGCGAGGGATGAGGAAGACGAGGAGGGCGAGGCTACCGAGTGCGAAGGAGAGCAAGTAGACGCTGGAACCTGCGCCGGCGCTTCCGGCGCTGGCGCTGCCACGTCCATGCTCGCATCTTCGTCTTCGCCGCCTAGACCACCTCCCCGTGCCGTCCCTGCTCTCCTCGCTCCTCAATATTTTGTTCGCCCGCCAGCATTGTTCCGTCCCCTTCCACTCCTTCAGCACGACCGACCCACTCTAGACGTCCGAGTACGTTGGGACAGGGTGTATCGTTCAAGGATAGACAGGAGCACTGACCCCGACGGGTGCCACAAACCTGGTGCGTTGTCCCTCCTCATGCACCGCCCTGAACGATCTCACGCGCCCCAGGCTCATCGATGACCTTCGCGTTCACCGACGATGCCCCCGCACCTACACCGTCCTCCCCCGTGGCCGTTCCAACGATCAAGCCCGACGGGATCAAGACCTTCGGCTCCGTACCTGTGAATACCAACGGCAAGGTCCATTCCCGATGACCTCCTTTTCGACAGGGACACCGCCATCTGCCGCAGTGACGTCCGTCGCTTCTGGCTCTTCTTCCGTCGCTCCCTCTCCCTCAACGGCCTCGACATCCGCAACTCCTTCCACCATCAAGCCTCCGGCCAAGTTTGACATCAAAAGTTTCTTCCGAACCCAGGGCGCTGAAGCCCCGTCCACCTCCGCTACGACGCCCGCTCGCCCTCTACCCGCCTTACCCACTTACAACCAGCCCGCCCGGTCAGCACCCGCATCTACCACCGCCGTCGCAGACGCGACCCTAGTATAGCGGCTTCCGGCTGCGGCGGAACGGCCCGCCAGGGTTTAGTCTGAGGTTGCCCCGGTCGCCCAGTTTCCCGCGTCAAATCTCTAGTGGCAGCGTGAACGGGCGGCGTCCTACCCCCGGCGGACCACCTTCAACCGGCCTGTCCCCTGCCATGTCAAGTCCCCGTTAGGGCCAACCGCGTCTCGATGGACAGTCTCAGCAAGTCCCTCACGGAGCGCCTGGCCCCAAGTTCCCGTGCCGCAGCCATGGGGTTACTACGTGAGTATCAAGTCTACCATTGCCTTCTAAGCTCATATATGCGACGGACGGTTGGAGAATGAGGACGCGAAGAACGATGCGCTCGCGGCCGGAGGGCAAGCGTCGCCCCGGGCGCTTGAACCTCTCGTCCCCGAAGAACCGCTCCGTACCTGCCCCGTTGCCATCCGCGCTGGCTACGACGCGCATCGGCGAAGACATTAGAAGCACCCAGTATCCGGAGGGTCTCAAGAGCCCCAAGCCGGAGCTAAACGTCAACGCGAAGCAGGGCAAGTTATGGTACGTCTCCGCGTCTCTGTGCGTTTCTGTTTGCCAGCAAATCTAACGCGATCACACGCTCTTTACGGCCGTGAATTCTTCTTTCCATCTAGCAGCAGGGAGGAACCCAACTCCCTCCCTCGTTCGGACGTGGTCGGCCTCGAGCCGAACGACCAGAACTTCCCAGGGACTCGCTCACGCGGGTGGCGCTCATCATCCACCATGCGTCGCGCGGAACGTGCGGCGCGCCGTGTGTGCAGGCCCGTCGATGCACTGTGCGAGGTTGTCTGGTGCACGCGTCGTCCGTCACCTCGGTGTCTGGGAGGTACGTCATAACGTATGCGCCGTCATGCCATGTTAGTGCTAACTTGGTGCTTACGCAGATTCGTGTCGGCTTGCGGCCACGGTGTATCAAACTTCACGACCAACACGATATCGTCCACAGCCCAAGCACCAAAAGCACGACAGGGCTCTAGGATAGGTGCGTCATTTCGCCTTAGATCCTGCGAGTGATTTATCACCTTCCCAGATCACCGTGTATGGCCTCCGGTAGTAGTATTGTTTGTAATGTAGTAGGTAGTTCTAATAATAAGTGCATTGACTTCCGCTTTTGGATGTTTTTCGTCGCCGGTGGCAGCAACTGCATAAGGTATACAATTGGCACCCGATTTGATCCGTTTGGCTAGCTTTGAGAAGTATACGACAGGCCAAAGCGCACCCAAACCTGATCCCAGAGAGCTTTAAAGAGCTTTGAAGCTAGGGCTAGACACCCGACCTTGGTTTGACAACTCTCCCAAAGTAGTTTGGCAGGTTTGGGAACTTTGCACAATTTGATAGTTTGGGATCTTTAAAGCGCTTATAATCGATCAAAAGCAGTGTAAAGCCGCCCAAACTCAGATGGGTTTTTCCTGATGATAGAATTTACCACTCATCAACGTTGCAGAGATCACCGTTCGACCGTTATGTAGAATGGAAATCGAAATTCGAAGACATTGCAGAAGACATGTTTACTTGGGAAGACACAGAGAATCCGCTAGAGTCTAGATACTAGCTGCCTACGCGAGGATGCAAAGTACCGACGCCCCGAGTGCTGAAGCAGCACCGGTCCTGGTTGCGAGTTGGAATGCACTACGACGTCATGTGTATCTATATTCGCAACCTAATCAAACGCCTCAAGAAACACTTTCCAGGTGCCGTCCCCATCGCCGAGAGGATTCTGTGCTGTTTACCCGCTTTTCACGCATATGGTCATCGCGAGCTATGCCAGGTCGTGTACGCCATTCGGTATGCGACGGGCTTTGGCCTACAGTATGGCGAAGGCGTTGAACATCCATGGCGCAAGCTCAATCTAGCGGGACCACCCACCAGTGAGATGACGGCTGGACACCGTCAGGACAAACTCACGGCGTCCATGAACTTTTGGAACTTGGAGAAGCGTGGTAGAGAAGGTGCGTCACAAATATATCATCTGTGACAATGTCCTGATATTTCCCTAGCGAACTACATTGCAAACCAAGTTGAAATCAATACACCTTTGCAATACGAGGCCACCGACGACCTCGCGGCAAGAATTGCTTCGGCAGGTCCCCAACTCGTTCTTCAGTGGGTCCGCAAGGGCGTTCTGCTCGACGCTCCAACCTCGCTGAACTGGAATGAGAAAGAGCGCGCGCCCTGAAATGACCCTTGGGGTACGATGGATCGTGTGAGGATCTTGGCTCGTGGGGAGTATCAGAGGAGATGGGCGAAGAGGGTAGCAAAGTGGGTTGACGTGACAGAGGGGTGAAACGGGGACAGTAGTGAAGGCGTATAGCAGAGGCGTCACAGGCGCCCGGGAGCCCGGAACAAATATGAGGATGGTAGGTGGATGGGAAGAAAGAGAACATACCTGGTTGTGAGACCATGGCTTGGAAGATCGCCTCGGATATCTCTTCTTTCTGTACGAAGTTCTGTAGTCGCGTCAGTCAAGGGACAATCGCGTCTGGCGAATATGCTAGTACGAACCTGGAATATTCCTAGCGCTGCGGCTCGGAGCTCCATCCCGTCCTTCGTTCTCCTCTCTCTGTCGATGATGCTATTGTACTGTCCATGTAGGATGAGCTCTACCAGAGCGTCGAGAGCAAATGATGGTTCCAGACGATCCCATTCTTCCCCGTTAGTGTCCGGCACTGGCATGTGCGGGATGACAACCATCTCCGCAAGCGGTAGCGCGGAAAGACTTGATGGTACAAGATGTAATGCCTACATCGCGTGGTCAGGTTAGCGTAGCAATCCTAAGCACGATTCCACCAACCTGAGTCTTGACACTTGTAGGGGCATTAGACAAAAGACCGAGCTCTGTGAGACAGCGTACGCATGCAACAGAGAGTCCTTCTGGAGGCTGCGAGGTGCGTTGTTAGGAACGGAAAGATCTACATTGGGCTCGAAGACTCACACCTGCATGTCGCGCGAGGAGCCCAATGATTCCGACAACAAGCCAGATATTTGAGCGTCTCTGGGGCGCTTCCCATAAGTTGGAATGCAAGCTGTTGTGGTGCTGGCGCGTTGAAGGGCAACGGCGGCAGGAATCCGACGAGTGAAAGTAGAACAGGTGGAAGAGAAGACCCGCGGAAGTAGCTTTAAGGGAGAGGTTACCGTAAAACCCCGCGCCACAGAGATAAGAGCTCATTAGGGCGGGCCACAGAGATAAGAGCTCGCTAGGGCGGATGCATAGCGCATGACATGACGACAGATCGTACTTGGTTGGGTCGATTAAAACGGAGTAGACCGTCTATACAGGTTAGTGCATCTTGCAATACGACGCCTCCCTCAACGCCCTGTTCATTTACAATAATGTTGAACAGCTTCTCGAATGCGCCTTCAAACGCCAGAATCCTTTGTATCTCGGGGTTTTGAGAGACCAAAGACTGGATAGTGAATATTGCCTCTACGGGACGAACGAGGTGTTAGCTATCATTTGGCTGCAGGGGTTGTCATGCGTACCAATACGAATAATCTCCCGTTTATCCTCCAGCAGCGCAACCAAACCCGTGACTCCCACGGGTGCCTTCAAGAGATGCGCTTGAATTCCGTGCCTCCGGTTGTGCACTTGAAAGCGCATCGAGGAATTGCAATGTCGAGTAACGCAGATAGAACTAGTGGTCGACCATAAGTGTGAAAAGCTTGTGTGCGACCTTCTCGTCCACGAGAACGGAGTCAGCGTGTGCAGACCCTAGCTCGCGAGCTGGCGCAGGGCCATTCTCATTGACCTCGCAGAGGATGATCAAAGTCTTCAGCACGGCCCTGCCAATCTCGGCGTCCACCTCCGCGTTGTTTTGAAGGACATCTACGACGTGACGGTGCGCTCTCCGACGTCTGCCTTGCAGTCTCTGATGAGGCCTTTCAGTGCGAGAACGGATGCCCGTCGGTCGGCAAGAAGGGTAGATGGAGAGAGGCGGTCGGCGAGGCGGGAGATGGTATCGGCAGCAGACTGCGGTTGCCCAGTTGGCCCACAGAGCGCGAAAGTTGAGGGCAGCAAAGTTGATATAGCACGTGACATGATAGATTGTATACAACATTGATTAAGCGTCGCCTAGTTATCGGCGATCGCGCGATCGCTACTTACTCGCCTTTCGTATTTTGCCCTCTCCCACCTCTCGGATATTGGCCCTCAACTCGAAGCCTGCAGTGGGTAGGAGCCCGAGAGTATGTACATAGTTTCCATTTGCACTTCCTGGGATCGGCATATGCCGGGAGAAGGGCAGCGTGTGAGCAGGTAGGTGGGTAGGTCAGCACTGGCAAATGCCAGGAGAAGGGTAGCACGTGAGGGATTTTTCGACTTTCTGAAGGTCAGTAGGTGAGTCGGCATTTGCCGGGAGAAGGCCAGCGCGCGTTACGCATTTAAGTTGGAACATAAAGACCAATTAGAGAATCGGAATTTCTTCGTAAACTCATCAATCGTAAACGTTAGCTGTGCGCGAAGCCGAATTTGATGGTGTTTCAAGTACTCACTGGGACGTCGTGCTGCTAGAGAGTTCATTCTCAAGCGGGAACGCTGTATGCACGTTTGGAACGGTGGCATAAGACTCTAGTTCCAATATAGACGCGAAATCTCGGAACGTAGGGAGGTTAACAACCTTGTTTAGTTCTCCGCCTGTATGAACTGGTCGCGTACCTATGTCGCAGCCAGGAGGGCTTCGTGGATCCGTATAACAGGTGGCAGAGATTATGCTCGGGATGAGCTCGAAATCTTGATGGAAGCACGACGGATTGTATGTCCCTGTGCATGTTTCACTCACGAAAACGTTACTAACGTATGTGGCGATGTAGCCTTCGTGGTCCATTTTGGTATTGGGTTCGGTGGTCGCGGCCACGCTAGGTGAGCCAGTATCGCCAGACTGTCCCGGACGGATGAAACGTGCCCATTCGGTTTCTTCTTGGCCTAGGAGCGTGATCGTTGACGGGAACATACTATTAGCACATGCTAATGTAGATTCCTGGCCGTCGGAGGTGTCCGCCATGGCGGAGCGCCTTCGCACATCGTCCTTATTGCGGATGTGCCCTTCGTATGGGACGAAACGCGCGGATTTTCTTTCTTGTGGTAGAGGGTTTGAGAGGTAGGTGCAAAGCACCCCCCGCTTCAAGCAGGAGGAGCATGTCGGTTGAGTCATGCTGCACTACAGCGGGCATGGGTGTCAGGGCGGGGCAATGTATTGCAAGTTGACAAAAACGCACTTTTTTCCTTCGGCGTCGACAATCTATGCATGCCTCTCCACCAACGTTGACAGGGCGGACTTCGGGTGGACGAGAACAAAGGAAGGCGGAAGAGTCGCCTTGGCCAGATAGCTTCATCTCCTCGGACTCGTAGTGGAAGTATCGCGGGCCTAGAGGCTTGTGGTTGGGAACGAGTTCCCAATTTTCTTGAGAAGAGTCACAGGATTTTCGGGACATGGGTGGTCCACTGGGGCTATCGATGAAGGAGGGGTAGAATGTAGGGAGGCCGTACTGCACGGGCCGCGCTTGAACGTGCTACTCATGACAGCCTCATAGCGAGACTGTCCGCAAGGAGGAATCAGCATGCGACGAGCTCCTTGATTGTTACGTGATGGATCAATGCTAACCCGCAGGCACGGCCCCTCGTAGTGGAGATGACACGACGGTTTACTGGTGAATAGCTTATCCTGGGCTAGACAACAATTAATAAGGTTGCGTGTACTGTTCTCTGAGCTCACGCGTTCGCATTCCGGTCTTCCGTACATTGCTGGTCTCAGGACATGAGTTTGCTCTCTCCATTTACTGCGGGAGGATGGAGCCGCTGTATGCGTAGGAGGCGGATCTCCGGTGAATTACGTCCTTCCATCATCGCCCGCCGATTGAGAGCCTCCTCCAGGCTTCGGAACTGTTGCCCAACACCGTTGGTTTGCGGCATTACCTTTTCTATCACCCCCGAACGCTTAGGTGTTCTTTCCTCGTATCCATCTGGCACACTTCACCACCTTTTCTATCATTCCCGCCGCTGCCCCACATGTGAGTCCTTCTCTATTGTGTCTGCCGCCCCATTATGCCGTTTCCTATTCTATCACCCCCGACCGGCGCGGCGAGTCGGTTTCCATGCTACATGGCGAGAAACGCTCGTATGACCTCGCGTTTCACTCCTTCAGGCACCCACACGGCCGTCATTTCACTTACGGAATGAATGAGAGCCCGAGCAACGGAGAGCTCGGCCTCGTCTCATTCTATCATTTATAGACCTACCGTCTCGCAGCCTAGAGAACCGCCACCCACTATGTCCGTCGTCGTCCGCGTTTTCCTCATCCTCGCACATGCCATCATGTATTACATGGCTAGCAAAGCTCCCCACAAAACCCCCCCAAGCGGTCGATACGACACAGAAGAATCAGTCTTTTTCAGGATAGCGCCTTATATATTTAAGGTCAGTGATTTGTTCCTCACGTTATCGTGTACCGGAGCTTTCGCTTCTTCACGTTGTTTCTCTTTCCCATATACTCACGCCCAACCGTTCGCTACATAGGCTCAGCGAATATTTGTCAATATATGCACAATTTCAGAGGTCTCAATCGTTGCCGCCCAGAACATGCCCCGGTCACTCTCCGCAGCCATCCCCACTGTGCTCTGCCCCGCCGAAACGGGGCCCTCGCCCATCACGTTCACCTACCTTTTTCTCGCGGGATTCGCCCTCGTCGCAGCAGGCACCTTCCTCCGCCTCGCTTGTTATCGCTCCCTCGGGCCCCTTTTCACCTTCGACCTCACTCTCCTCCCGAAGCACACCCTCATCACCTCGGGCCCGTACGGTGTTGTCCGCCACCCCGCATACCTCGGCTCTCTCCTCGTCTTCCTCGGCATCGGCCTCATGGATCTCACCCCTGGAGGGTGGGTCATAGAGTGTATCGGCGTTGGGGATACGGGTGTGGGTGTGCTTGGCTCTCGCTCTGCGCCGCACATCCTCCGCGTGTGGATTGTCTTTGGCATCTGGTTCGGGTGGTGGCTTGCTGTCGGCGTTCGCCGGGCACGCATAGAAGATGCCGCGCTCAAGCAGGAGTTCGGTCGCAAATGGGAAGAGTATGCGTGCAGCGTCCCCTGGTGGTTCATACCTCATGTCGTATAAGTAGGGTTGTGCACGTTGTCCTACGGTACTCCTCTGTTATAGTACTTTATTCTGGTGTTATTTCAACCAGGCCCTTGCTTTCCTCGCGCCCTTTGAGTTCGAATAAGTACATGGCATGAAGAGGTGTTTGTAGTGATCCCGTCGCAGCTTTTGAACGGACACCAATTCTCTACAAACTTGGGTCCCGCCTGGAGAAATAGTGGCACGCATGCTGCGGCAATGTCCATCGTTTTCGAACATGAGGCCCGAATCATTGGTATGCCACGTGTGCCCCTTGAACTCGCTTACCGGAGGTATATTAGCGTATCTCAAAGCTAGGGCACCCGTCGGGAGGCAACGCTCTAGTTCTCAGGCCCCCCTTTCCAGTATGACGCCCGGCGAGAGGCCCCGCTTACCCCCTTTCGCCTCCTTCTCCTTCCCCTACGCAGCTCCTTCTCATATGGCCTATTGGCCGGCACTATATCCTCAAGGGCCCTCAAACTTCACGCTCACAGTATGTGTCACCCGCAGCTCTACTGATGGTCGCTAACATGTCTGACTTCGACTCGGAGTCGCAGACCTCGACCGCGTTCGAAGGACGGTACGAAGACACGAGCTCTACTGTGTCCAAGAGCTACGGTGGGGCCCATGACACTGGCTTTGGTATGATTCATAGTTACGACCCCACGTCCCCACCCCTCGTTTATCCGCACGCCCCATGCTACCAGAGCGAGGAGTTGGACTCTTCGCCGGTTATGCCGTTCCCCCTCCCGGATCAGACTCGCCATTCCTCTGCGCAAGTGGGTTATGGCTCACACGATAGCAGACACAAGGCAGTAGGCGACGACACGTACACCTCTGACGCAGAAATTAGAAAGGCCATTGGATTTCGACCTCATCAGAAGCTCCATCTCGACGCCCTCAAAAGTCCATCTCCGAAGGGAACTCGACCGCTCTACTCCATTAAACTTCTTTGCCAACTTGCGATTCTCGGGAGCCCGGACAGGAGGGCTACCCTTAGAGAAATATACGACGCATTACAGCAAAGATTCGAGTGGTATAAAGCGAAAAAAGATAATAATTGTTGGAAGGTGAGTAAGCATTCATTTTCAACCAACTTGAGAACAACAAACTGAACATCACGACTCTAGAGCAGCATCCGCCACTGCCTTTCTTTGCAATCCTGCTTCAAAAGGCAAAGGAGACCAATAACGGTAGATGGAAAAGGGGACTACTGGACTTTCGACTGCTCTTCCGACGGTCTCACACGCCCTCGCAAGCGACGAAAGAAGACTGATCTTCCCTCTCGGCGGCCGCCACAGAGAGCCTACATGCACCCTCGTTTTCAAAGTCCTGAGGAGTTCGAAGAGGGTCCGTCTCGTGGCTATCAGCGACGAGGGTCAGGGCTTGTAGGCTGAACTCGGGGCAACGCCTCATCACGACGCATACACATCATCTTCACTTCGACATTTCGTTTTGCACGATCTCTTTTCCCATCCGTTTTTCTGAGTATTGTATGATATGTGGGCAGCTTCAGTCGCTCCTGTTTGTATATAATGTGTCTCGGAATGTTGGCTTGTTTCTTTCATTTTCCGCTCACTCGTTTTTGCTCGCCCGTCGCTTGTGCATCGGACCATTCGCTCTGTTGCGTTTCCAACATCTTGTATGCATCTTTCCCAACTTTATTTACAACATCATGCATTGCACTTATACGACGCCTTTGTGGGCTCCATAGACCGCCGCGACGCGTGCCGGCGTCAGCGCCGACTCTTGGGAGCCTGTAGGCTGCATTCGCCGGCAATTTGAATGGCCTGATCCTGAAGGCCCAAGCAGGCATGTTTCTCGAAGCTTCCCAGCATGTGTTTGTGCTGTGGGCACAGATTCACAGTGTGATCACGAGCACTGTGAAATAGGGTCCGCCCGGCAACCCTGGTTTGTGGGCGGAACTTGGAAACACCGAAATCGCGAGCAATAGAAGGGTCAAAAACGGCATGCTGCGCGCTTAGCAGGAATGTACACGGTTGGCGATCATAAATCGTTCGATCCTTTTCTCTGGGTGGCAGGACTTTTGCATGGGGTCGAGGCTGGACAAGGGAACGAGATCGACAAAAAGGGGAAACGTCTGATGGACAACACGATTCTCGGCGGGCGACGCCCACAAACACCCACGTTGATCTATACCTATTGCACGAATGGGTAGTTTTGCCGCGCCTCACCCGGGAGTCGTGTTTTCTCTGTGGAAATGGTTCTCGTCACTGGCGACAACCCCGAAGGCCGCCGAAGTATGAAGAAAGTCGAGCTCAACCCGACGTCCGAATATTCGCACCCGGGACGCCGAATAGGCATGAGGTGAGCCGACTTTTTCTAATGTGGAAGCACGGGCGGGCTGCCCTAATCGAAGAGTGTAGGACATTGAAATTTCTCGCGGAGGATGAACCTCAGCTTATAAAAGAGGGACGAGAAATCCGCTTCACCCATCAGGCAGCAGGCTTCCCACTTTGTTCCTACTCATCGAGACACCCCGTTCCTTGATTTTCACTGGTCGCTCAACCGTTCCCCGTGCCTATCGAGCCAAGAGCTTGAAGACAGATGTGGGAACTGTTTCCGAAACGCCGAAACGACCTTGGACCTCCACACGCGCCGTTCTAGATGTCATCGTCCCTCAGCATGATCATGGTTGAAGAAAGTGTTGACTCAGACTAATAATGGCCGACGGTAAAGTCAATCATTCACTGGTATTATGCTGGACATGACGAAGATATTCCTGCGTATCCTACCAACTGAGGCATCGTTGTCGATATTCACCTCGCATTAGGGAAGTACCCTGGTCCTTCGCGCGTCCGCGTCGGCCAAGTGCATCGCTATTGCGATGGATGACTGCGACAACGATCCCAAAGAAGGGACGGGCGTGCAGCAACATCCTTGTCACTATCTGGAGAAGGTGTTACGCTATTCTCCAATTCTGGTCCGGCTCGAGACGTGAATGTTTGAGGGTGGCTGTCCCTGCAGCAGTCTTGCATAGGTGGATTCCGCTCACCGATCATGTCCGTCATGTCATTTGCAGAGATTTTGTCGATCAAGCCCCCGAGACCTCGCGCGGGACTTCCGACTTGCATGTTGACTCGCTGTCTGATGCCCGGTGCAATCGCCAGCGCCCGGCACTACAACACCTTGGTCCCAGGGCGACACTCCACGCAAGTCCGTCACGTGTACATGATCGAAAGCACACCAAAACACGTCCAGGAGCTCTCATGACCTACTCTAGCACTACCTCCCTCAGAGTTTTCCTCCATCAAACCCGTCACTCCCTCCCGCTTGAACTCGCCAATACTCGGCCTACTTGATGAGGGCCCGTTCACAAACCTCTCCCCCACGCCGGAGGATTCCTTGCGCGGAACGCATGCCACTTCACCGGTGCGTGCTGCATTCCACGTCTTATCGGAGGAGACCCAGCTGCTTCAAGTACTACCCCCTTTACCGCTGTCCCAACGCGCGGCACTTGAGTAGGACGGACGGTGACAGGTGTGTAGTTTCCTGCTTTCTCTCCGCCCTTCGAACACCTGTGACCTCTACATACATACCACCACCAACTCCCATGCATTCATTTCGATCTACTCCTCAACGTTGCCACACATCTGCTGGACCACAGCAAGTCCAGCCGGCCCAAGTTGCACGGCCCGCATTCACGCCGTGTCCTTCCCTCCCTTCACTCAACACGCTCACGCGGGGCTGCATCCATGTCCCAAAGGTGTATATTCTGTGGTGCCACCAACATTTGCTGATGGCTGACTCTCATGGTATAGGTGCAGTAATGTCCCCCGCTCCCTTTGCAACACATCAATCACTTGTAGTTACTGTCGTTAGCTCTAATAAAATATTTTTTCCTTCTCAATACGTCTGCGCCAGGATCATGGAGCACATGATGCGCCCATGAGCGCAGGGGGCACGCAACTGATCGGCGACCGCTCGCCCCTAGTGAATATGAAAGTCGTGGTTAAGACTAATACCTGACTCTCTCCGGGAATGGGGGTACACCACCAAGGACGGGCGACCGTGACCGTGCAGGGGGAACACACGGCCGTGGACTGCCCACCCGCCGGGGTGAATAAGAACCGGACCAGTCAGTAGTACAATACCTGACCCTCTCCAGACAGGGTTAAGCACGGCCGCAGTTAGGGCCCGGCTCGGCCTGAAAGCCCGGGCTTGGGCCCGGCTTTGGAGGCTCGGGCTCGTCAAAATGAGAAGCCGGGCCCTGGGGGAGGGCTCGGGCCGGGCCGGGCTCGGGCTCGGGCTCGGGCTTAGCCCAGGCTTTTGGGCCATGGGATACTCATGGGTGGGCGGCGCGCAAAATGGGGCGTGGCTATATGCCTGCATTGTAGAAACTGTTAGAAGTACATTCGGGCTCCTAGTGGAGCAGTGTATATGTCACATACCGTACCCTGGCGCCAGCGTGAACGTGGACATAGGGGGCAAGTGCATATGCGCGGGTGGATATCTACCGTTGCGGAGGCGGTTCGCATACCGAGCGATAACCGAAGCAAAGAGACCTACGCCCACTTGCGGTACACGCCCTGCGGCGGCCCTGCCAGTGATACAGAGAAGAGGTTAGAAATGTACGAGTTGAGGGGAAACAAAGTGACTTACGAGGTCGTCGTATCTGAAGATACCCCTGGACTATGTAAACTGGTTGTTTTACGCATATCATCAGTGCCTTAGAAGACGGAGCTGAGATTACGCCAGCCTACCTTGTCCTTCACCAGGATTCTGGTTACCGTTGCGCCGGATAGTGTGAATGCTGCGAACGGCGCGCGGAGCCGTGACCCGTCAGGAGCGCTGATGCAAGTCGAGCTGTTACAACGGCTGTGTGCGCAATGTTCAGTCCAAAATAGGAGAAGATCGAACAGTGGAGCACTCACGTCAAACACATCTTGAGCGACTGCGACGCCTGGGAGGGGCGTCGCAGCGAGTGCCGACCGAACTTGTCCTGAGTGTCTTGAAAACTCGAACAGGCCCGGGATAGGCTAGCCTGTAACTACTCACCAATTCTCTCCGCCCGTAGGGTCACTACTAGGAGTCTTCAGGATGCCGTATTCACTCATTTACACCTGATACCATCACTAAAGGCGATGATGTAGACGGTGAGCCACCGTCTACATCATCGCCTTTAGTGTTGGGATTGGTAGCACAAGATACTTGAATGTGCTATTGACGTCCGGGTCCTCTAAGACAATAGGAGCGCCCTTCCGGTACATCCCTCATCATTTCATAAGCTTATAATGTCGACGCCACATTGGCGGATGTATGGAACGTGCGTTAAGCAGATGGGATGTCTCGAGGAGCGTGCTGCGTGGAAGCGCTGATGACGAGGACTGTTACATAGGCGCCAATTGCGCAATGGAGCAAGGGGCATACGAAAACGGCTATTCTTATGATATCATAGCTTCGTATGCCCCCATGAAAAAGTAACAGAGCGAGAACCTCAAAGTTCGATCTAGACGCGTTGCATTAATTATCGACTTCACGGTTAGCAGTACTACTCCACAGAAGCCTGGGCTTTAGGGCCGGGCTCGGGCTTCTAGAAACAAAAGCCCGGCCCTCAAGCCCTCCAAGCCCTGTAGCGGGCCCGGCCGGGCTGGGCTTCCGCGGTGATGTGACGGTGATGTGCATCCTGCGCGGCTGCCCAGTGCAGCCACCTCAAAAC
>FTLJ01000767.1:0-25205 GCA_900155495.1 Porogramme epimiltina
AAGCCGGTAATCCTAGGGTCATGAGCAGTAAGATTTGGGGTAGGACGTCAATAATCCTAGGGTCAATTGGTGGGGAGGGGGTAGGACGTCGTCGATAATCCTAGGGTCTGGTAGGATTAAGGTTGAGATAAGCATGTAAGATTAGGGGGAAGAGGTACAAAAACGGTATCATAGTCTGTACGTATATGGCTATAATAACTTCCTAATGGCTCAGTGGCATCGGTGGTATCGCATGCACTAAACGCCGGCAGGTCCCGAGTTCGAATCTGACGGGGGGAAATCATTTTCTTCCCGGGCGCTTGATCCTGGATTAACTATAGGATTATAGCGTCGCTGTTGGATTATCTCGGCGGCCCGCGGTGATTTAGGGTCGTCGACCATGGATTAAGCTGGAGGCCTTCATGTGCTAGCCGAAGCGATCTTGCATTAGTAGATGTGGGTAGGATTATCCTATGAAAAAACACTGGTGTAACTCTTGTGACCATTCGCCGCCAACTGCTTCAACGGTGCTTAGCTTCAGTGCGGGAATCCAGAAACTGCGCACGTCTGAACTCTAACACGAAGGAAAACCGTCCTTGTGTGCGAATGGGTTCTCGATACATGCGATCGGCACCTCATGTGGTCAGAAGCAAAACATTACGATGAATAGAATATACATGGTCGCCCTACCATACTAGTTTCATGGTCATGGTGAAAACGAGAACATCAACAATTCACGCCTCTGTTTCAAAAGCAAAGAGACTCACCTTCGGGTATAGAGAATCCAGAACTTTACCAGGCGGCTCCAGCGCTTTGATCGCTGCGCCGTACGTTCAACTCTTTGGACATAAATGTTCAGCCGTGAATCTTAGACTTCAGAGGAGTGCGTTCAGATTGTGTTATCAGATGACAATTCTAAAGATCGCAGAGAATGAGCTACGGGCCCCTACGCTTCCTAGGAAGTGGTGGTATCTTGTTGGTACCAGTCTTTTAGTAGCGCTTTCTCGTCTCACTGGCGAGATTCCGCTTCTGGTGAACACGAGCGGTGGCGCACAAACTTCGACGTGAAAAGTTGATAGAGAGAAGTGACGTTGCATCTAAAGGAGCGGAGATCAAGGGTGTAACTTGTAACGTACTAAATTGAGCATTACTTTGCATTGTAGAAGCATGTACTCTAGTGCTCCAATTGCACTTGGTGGATCCTAAGATTCTCGAATGCTTCGTAGAGGTAGGAGTACGCGGTGGTGCAGTTCTTATCTTAGGCATGTAAAATACTGGACCGAGGGTTGAGTCATCGGATGCAGAGGGCGGATGTGAGGGACGGACGTTGAGCCGCGTATATGGTATATAGATGGCCACAACAGTTGGCCAGTGAAGAGAGACTGAGAAAGCATGAGCATAAGCCACCAAACCAACCATCTGGCCGGTATAATCCGTTGCAATTTTGTGTGATTTGCCCGTTATGGATATATTCGCTAGCGACAAGCACCTCATTCTTCAAAACCAAAGATATCAGCGCACACCACATTACCTCAAGGGATGGGGTCCAATGTGGGATGGGGTCCAATACTACGAGCCGGCAACGGTGCTCTATTATGGGCTGCCTATATTACAAGCTGACACGTAGTCCACAGTCGATCAATACAACACCTTGCTTAGCCGCTGCACCGCACTCAGAAGAACATCGCCTTGACGGATAACCGTTTCGTACTGGGCATTCTTAAGGGAGGGCCGGTTCGTCTCTACAACGCCATTGACCTTGTCTATGGTACAATGCAACCTCCCAGATGCTATGAAACGGGAAAGCTCGCTGCGGTAAACAAGCATGAGAGCGTGCCTCACGCGGTGTCGAAGGATAATCACTCACCTGTCGACGAAACCGACGCTCACACCGAACGACCGAGCGAGGCTATCGAGCGTGAGGCTACGATACGACTCAAGGAGCTGATTGTACGCGAGAATGCGCATCTCGCGCACGTAAAAGCGCGTGTGCGGCGCGAGTATGCGGTTCGATTTCAGGTGGGTCTGCTCAAGAGCGGCTTTACGGAGGTGAGCGATAGCTGAGTTAAGCATCGCGCGAAGAGACGCACCAAGGGCTACAAAGAATTTGTCATAGTGCGAGTCATACAGGCTCTTCATCAGGTCGGATAATGTGGGAAGCTCAGGGAGGACTTGGATAACTTCGGGGGCAGTGATGAGCTAGAAGAGACACCCCGTTAGTATGATCGTGTCTTGACGAATCACCACACGGACCTTCTTCTTGAGGTCTGGTCGGCTGAGGGTGAGGGCGTTGGCGATGATTGTTGAGGCAACAAAGTCATTATATGAAATGAGTTCTGTTGCGGTGAACGTTGAAAGAGCGTCCAGGAGGAGCTCGCCTCCCCGCTTGAATTGCCGAATCGAGAGCAGGTGTAAGCCACGGTATACTTTGAGACGGTTTCTACGGTCCCAGTCACCACCCTTGTCGACGAGTCTGCATTTGTGGCGTAAGTACCGGGCTGAGAGGGAAATGCTAGCACCCACTCTTCCGCTTGCTGCAGGTTCTGGGTAATCATTTCGTGATCGCCAAAGAAAAGTCCAATTCGAATCAATGTTAGGACGATGTCTATCCTTGAACCGAGTCCGGGAGTCTTCTCGAGGGCAAGCTTCTGAGCTTCCACAGCCTTGTCCTAAAGCAAGGTGACGAGATAGGGTGAGCATACCTCCGGCAGTCTCGTCAAGCAAGTGGCGTACCTTGTCCCCAATCCTAGTCAAGTAATTCGCGCGCGCGCGAAGCGCGTCCGCGATATCCGTCTCCCCCTCAGTCTTCTTCGCCTCCTCTAGCCGTTCCTCAATCTTGTCCAACTCGTCCTTATTTTCCTTCTCCATGCGCTCGAGGATTGATTGATCGAGCGGTAGGGCGGAGGTGGACGTGACTATCCTGTAGTAGGGTGCCATGTCTATACGCGGGTTCAACAGCACGCAGAGTGAAGTGATCTCATGTGCACGTACGGTCGGCTTCGATACCCTCCAGGAGGGACTTGCGCGCGCTTTCATGGAGGTGCGCGAGGGATGGCGAGGAGAGGACGAAGTAATTCTGGGCAAGGGAGAGGTTGGGGATAGGGAAGACCGCGTCATCAGCCATGTTGACGGTTTTCTCAGCGCAGGTGTAGGTGCAAGAGTGATAGAATCGCGTAGGACGGGAAGAGTAGAGCTAGAGCAAGAGGCAGCAGAGGCCCGCGGAACGATTGAGGAGTACTTGCAGCGCCCATAGGCGACGCGTCAGTACCGCGAAGGTTCCCACGCTTCTCGACGCGTCACCTCGCGCGTTCCATCCAGGGCTTTGGCTGCCCTCAATACCTCATCTTCACTGCATCTCCGCCACTTGCCCCCGACGCTCATCCCCAACCCCTCACAATCCGTACACGCTCGCGCGCTGATCCAGCAAGAATATGGCCACGAAAGAGGAACTCCTGGCCGAGGCGCAGTCTACCTCAGATCCCAAACGCGCGGAGGCGCTCTATAAGGAGATCCTATGTAAGCCCGCCTTGGTGATTTGGGTAGCGCGAGGGGCTAAGAGAGCCTTATAGCGTCACCAATCAGCGAGCATGCGTCTGTGGAAGAGAAGGAGGCCGAGCTTCGACACCAAGAGAGTGCGCTCGTGAAGCTCGGAGAGTTATACCGGGACCACCAGTGCGTCTATGCTATAGCTGCAGAGTATATCCGAGGGTTGAGCGTGCTTTTACAGCAATGCCACAGGCGTTGCAGAGGTCATCACCCTCTCGCGCTCATTTGTGTCGTCTACCGCGAAAGCGAAGACCGCGAAACTCAGTGCGTTCTCCCTCGTCCGGTGTATGTGACTTGCGTAACCCTCGCCTCAGTCCGCACGCTCCTTGATTGCTTTGCGACCATCCCCAACAGCCAAAAGATTCAAATTGATGTCCTGACGGAGAATATCGAGTGGGCAAAGAAGGAGAAACGGATATTCTTGAAACACAGTCTGGAGACCCGGCTTGTCAGTCTGTAAGTTCCCCGTACTTGCCGTCTGAGCTCATAAAGTGAACGGGTGCTCGCATAGACAACTGGACACTCAGCAATACAAGCCCGCCCTCGCCCTCATCGACACCCTCCTTACTGAACTGAAGCGGCTAGACGATAAGATGGTGCTCACAGAAGTTCACTTGCTAGAGAGTCGGGTATATCGGGGAATCGGTAACCTAGCGAAGGCCAAGGTGCGTGCTACTAATAATCCTGCTTCTGTTTGCTGTTCTTCATCATTTACACCTTGTATAGGCAGCACTCACTTCCTCGCGAACAGCCGCCAACTCTATATACTGCCCACCACATCTCCAGGCGCGACTTGACCTCCAGTCCGGTATCTTGCATGCCGAGGACAAGGATTACACGACTGCATATTCCTACTTCTACGAGACGTTCGAGAACCTTAGCACGCAGAATGACCCGAGCGCTCTAGGCGCGCTCAAGTACATGCTGTTGTGTAAAGTGATGCTCAATCTCGTATGTCCTCGTGCAATTTCATTGTCAATCCCAAGCTCACCCCCCGCTGTCAGCCAGAAGATGTGACTTCGTTGCTCTCAATTAAGCTCGCCTCCAAGTACGCACAACTGCGAGACGTAGAGAGTATGCGGGCAATCGCGCGCGCCCACCAGAAGCGCAATCTCGCCGACTTCGAGAAGGCCCTGAAAGACTATCAGCAAGGTCTGTACCTATTCTTCCGATGCCTTCCTTTGTATCTCATGTCAATTGCGCCACTTCAGAACTCTCCTCAGACACGACGATCCGCACACACCTTTCTGCGCTGTACGACACCCTCCTGGAACAGAACCTTCTCCGCATCGTCGAGCCCTACTCAGTGGTCGAGATCGAGTACATTGCGCAACAAGTCGGCCAAGGCCGGCAAGCCGTCGAGCTCAAGTGCGTATTCCCTTGCCGTTTCACCTCATGCGCAAGGCGCTAATGTGGGATATCATTACAGACTGTCACAAATGATCCTTGACAAGGTCTTCCACGGCGTACTCGACCAAGGTCGAGGCTGCCTATTGATCTTCGAGCAGCCGGAGGCGGACGTACGTATATCTCTCAGACGCGCAGCACTTCCGTGGCTTATTTTGGACACTTAGAGGACATACGGCGCTGCTATCGATACTTTGGAGCAAGTGGGCAAAGTGGTGGACTCGTTATACGCAAAGGTCAGCTTTCTCCACTATTTCTTCACCCTTTAATGTTGTCGTCGCTGACGTATAGCTGTGCGCAGACTGTAAAGCTGGCATAGTAGGACTATCTGTGTATTCAATCTATCGTGGTGTTCATCCACACCTTGTACGAGATGTTCGATTTCTTGTTGCATCGACCCTATCTCTTGGCAGGCTTCTGTCAGCTTGACGTCGTGCGAAACTAAGCATGTTTCTTTTGCAAGCTTCGCTAAGATTGGAATCTATGCAAGGGTTCATATCTGCAGCGTATCAAATCCATAAGTCCTCTAGCATTTTTGAATGCCGAGCGCCATCATTCTCCCCGGAGGCGCTCATAGTGTTCTTGTGGTGAACCCATCCCGTGCTTATGACGTGTGCGTCGCAGCACTGACCGTTCATCGTCATAGCTAGATTGACTCTCCGCTATGCGCTCACGCTCCCAATCATGACATCATGTCCAGAGGTGCTGTATAGACGACAGCGTAACGTAACGGGATACACAGATGCGGAGAGCGGACATCGCTCATCCGGACAAACGACATCAGAACAACTTCTATCGAGAAAACGAAGCTGCCTTGCAAATCAGGTTCGTGGATAACTGTGCAGGTGATGTCATTTCCTACCAGTCGTGTCCGCGTTACGGGCAACGATACTGACTTAGACGTCGATACGCTAGGCGCATAGTGGGCGTCCTGACGTCAACCACTACGTCCTCCCCTCCACCATGCCGCTGTGATTCACCTGTAGCGACTATATAAAACCTCATGAACGGCTATACCAAGACACCTCGTCTCCTCCCAGTCACGCATAAGTACCTCCAACCGCCACGATGATGTCCGTCGTCCTTGTCGTATTTGAGCTTGCTGCTTTCGTGGTTGCCAGTCCCGCCCCCATTCCAGAGGCTGCGCCAATGCCAACACCCGAGCCTATCCCAGTACCCCAAGCAGTGTCTAGTGTCATTTCTGCGTTCTCCAGCGTGACGGGGGCTGTGGCATCTGCTTTGCCTAGTGTGTTGGCCTACCCTTCTTGCTTCAATGATTAACTGACCGATTTCAACCATAGCGATTCTTGGAGATTGGCCCAGTTTGAGCGAAATAGAGAAGAAAATCGGGGTCAACGATGGGAACGACCTCCAGAACGTCTCTGCGTCTGCACTGCTCATTCCATCGTATGCGAACTTCTCGGGCAGGTGAGTGCATTCCTATCCCCTGTATTAGCCCTGCGTTGACGGCCTTCGAGCTGGAACGTTCGCTTCTACGGCCTTGCGTACAAGCAAGCGAGTATCAATACGTCTGCCCTAGACTCCATCATCAATCTTTCAACGAGCAACCTCAACTCCACACAGCAGCAACTTCTGCAAAATCGCACCCAGGAGCTCGCCTCGATACCTATACCGAATGCAAACCTCACAGCAGCTATTTCCGCCAACGGCTCTGTGGTCACCAATTCGTTAGGAATCAGACTGAATTCCACAGACGACTTTGGCGAGTTCGACCAGTTCGTGGCCGTTCCAAGCCTGGGCGGCAACAGTAGCACTTCGACCCAGATGGTCCAGACGGGAATCGTAAACGTCACAGGTCCTGGAAACGGTACGGCCCTCCTCGTCCCATCTACGGGAATCTCGGTGGTGTCCGACATAGACGACGTCATGCGGATTACGAAGGTGTATATCCCCAACCAAGGCCTCTTCAACTCGTTCGTGCAACCATATGTTAACGTCCCTGGCATCCCCGAGTTATACGCGATGTGGAACAAGAGCTTGCCCTCAGTTGCGTTCCACTACGACACCACAACGCCTGTGCAGCTCACGCGGACGTACGTGGACTACCTTTTCGGCAACTACCCGATCGGCTCTCTCGAGATGCGCCCAATTAACTTGACCGACCCATCGCAAATCCTCGAAGTGCGCCAAAACAGTCTGAGGAAGCTCTTCGAGACGTTTCCAAGGCGCAAGTTCGGTGAGTGTTATCCAACCCTCCGTTCGTGATGTCCCCTCTAACTGAACCTTTGCTGCATAGTGTTGATGGGCGACACGTCGTCCTCAACACTCCTCACAGCCTTCCCACAAATCGCCCAGCAGTTCCCGAACAACATCGCGTGCATCTTCATCCGGAACACATCCATCACCGACTCTGGCGACAAGCTCCCTTACGACACCAGCGAATTCAAGAATGTCAAGAACGGCTCGTACTTCTTCTACCGTACTACAGAAGGTGTGTTTAGTTTGCCTTCGAAATGTGCCTGTGCGCTCATTACAATGTACTTAGATCTCGTTGGCCTCGATATTGTCAACGGACAGTGCAAGAACAACAGTGTCCCGCAGAACGTCTCATTTAGCGAGCAGGGAGGCGTCGTCGGGAATAACGGCGTGGGCGCCCTCCGTTCTGCTTATCTCGTAGCAGTTACCCTTAGTGCTAGCATTGCGCTCATCTTAGGTGCATCATAAGTGTCAATTATACACTTAAGTCATGCTATGTTAGGCTCTGGTTCCGCTCCATTTGCATTGATAGACACGGACACACGAAATGTATTCATACTGTAGTAGAAATTGACATACCGAATCCATACCCTATATTCTATACGAATGGCGCTACTTATGTCCTCCAGAAGAACAATGTGCTGATACATTCTTCAGCGCAGAAGTTAAGGGCCGCTGATTCCTGATTCCTGAAGCTGAAGGATCCGGAGTGCACCGGCAGCACCGTTGGTGTGCGATGTGTACATACGTAGCGCCGGTTGGCGCGCGACTTCCCGCTCGCGGCTCGACACTCCTTTCCCAAATCCTTCATCTAACACGCCGCGTACATCGCATTTCTCCCCAAATTCTCTCTGTTCCCCTATGGCATAGCTCGATCTGTCTCCCGTCTTTTGTTCCACTTCACAAACGTGTTTCTTGCAACACACTCGGTAATACTACGCAATCCTCAAATCGAAGGTGATAGGGAAACCTAGTTATCGAGTGCCAACGGACAGGAGGAAGTTGAACGCGCCTCTGTGAGCGGTGAACTTATAGGAGTGTACTCATCGTCGACCGCATGTAAGTCCTGCACTCGTTTCGCGCAGAAAATAAGAGACCTCAAACTAGACTTTGACCTAGTTGTTTAGTCTCCCGCAACGCCCTTTGCAACGTCGCCATTCCCTGCAGCACACGCTCTCGTATCACGTTCCACTGAGGAAATGTCGCGTCCCGAATCCCAAGCTCCTAGTGCGCGCAAGCGGTCTAGTACTGTCACGTCTATCTTCGCCCCCACCCCTCTTCCTGCGCCTCCGCTCAGAGTCGGCGACTCGCGCACACTTACCGCTTGGGTAAACGAGCCAGTGACTACTTCTGTCAAGCTGAATCACAAGCACTGGCCGGGCGTCGCAGAAGGGGACCTCTTATGCATCGCGTCGCCCTTGGCCGAACATGCACCGGGCTTCCTGTTTGTCGTTCCTCCGGAAGACCCGTCTGTGAAGCATCAGCTACAGGTGAGTAGCATCGAGCTGCATGTGAAACTTGTGCTCAACTTGTGCGAGGAAAGATATCGTTACCACGACCGGTTCTGGAGAAGTTTGGGCTGAGGAGCAACAGTGAGGTACTCCTTACCAAGGTGCGTTATAACCTCAACTTCAATGCGTGTGGGTAAAGAACATGCTCCCCAGGTAGATCCTGAGAAGTTCAGTGCGGATTATGTCGAATTCGTGTTTCAAGACCAGTATTTAGGACGAAACGACATGTGGCGACTAGGTCGCGCTTTGGTTGGGCGGTGTCTGTACGCAGAGGAGCAAGTCTCTTTCATTGGGGTCATTGCGGCGAGAGCTCAAGCATTATATGTTGATGGAAAGACGGTACGTCATGTCTGTGCGCTATTGTGCGTTCGTTCATGCGTCTTCAGGTTTCTGCGGCGTACGTCTCCCCAGCGACGAAGATTGTGTATCGTTCCCTCTCGGCTAAGATCACAATATTCATTCAAGTCTGCCGCGAGTTGTGGGAGTTTGCGGGTGACGGAGAACGGTACAACGAGAAGATTGTGCATTCGTACTTGCCCGCCCTTTTCGACAAGTGGAAGGAGATGAACACGAACCATATCGTCACTATCGTACTCATCTCTCGCGTATTCTACGACGATACCGAGACAGACTACGCAGCGGGACCACTCCGCCAGGATGACGAAGGACGTTGGTACAAGGACTTTTTCAAGGTCATAACAGATTTGGAGGTGCTTTACGACTGGCGACCTACGCTGGTCAGTCTCAAGGACTCATTCTGGGCCTTCCAACGCGACATTCTTCTCGCTCACCACTACCACCGGGCAAATTTATCTGCTTCCACCTCAAGCGACGACCCAGACCCCGTGCGACTTGTCGGTCGGATATCGTACGCCCATGATGGGCCCCTCCTGGAAGCGCTCAATCTCGCGCTCAAGCCGACAGAAACACACTACATTGACCGTTCGCTCACGCTTACTGGCGCGTCCACAATCGTCATCACTCCGGGTACGGGCTACTACCGCGTGTCGAAACAGCTCCTCCGGCTGACGACGACACGCATCCTGGACCAGGGCTTCGCGCTAGACCTCGTCTCGCTTGCTAAGCCTCCACTACACCAGACGCCGATCTTCTGCTTCAAGGGGGCAGAGCCAGATGCCCGCCTCGACGGGGGAAAGGCCGGCTCCCGTGCGTTCGACCCGCTCTGGGGCGGGAGCGATGACGCGGATATGGGTGGGCGCGAGATGAAGACGTTCTGGTGGGAGCCATTTTGGATGCAAATCTCCTTCTGGGATAGGCAGATGGATCTACCTTTCCGCAAGGACAGGTGCGTGCATGTACATTGCCATTGAGGCGCATATACTCATCTCTTGCGCACGTAGGTTCGTTTCACGTGCGAAAATGCACGAAATCGAAATGCTCGGGTTGCTGGACCACGATGTCCTCTCAAGCATAGAGATACCATACCTCCAGGAACCTTATCGTTTGACCACCACCGACGACTGGAGCTCTGACGCGGCCGACTCTGATCTCTCTCGCTCGGACACGCTCGACAGGCAGTCTATGCTTTTATCACCCGAAGAGGCAGACCAGTTTGACATGGATGTCTTCACGGTGCGACCGGAAATACTGCCGCCTCCCACCACCCGAACCTCGCTTTCGTCTAACGGCAGCACACCTACTCCCCACGCATCCTTCAGAGATCCTAAGCGGTCGTCCACGATCCGGCCCCAAGAACCTTCACGCATATCCCCCATACAAGAGAGCCCAAGTCCAAATCCGCCCAGAACCACACTCCCGATTGACTATGGTTCTTTAGATAGGGAGCAAAGGTTATCTGTGGCTATTACAGATGGCGCTCTCAGCACGTCGCCTTCTCAAGCCTCCATCATCTCCGCACGTTCATCTCGCTCCCAGAGAAGTCTGAGAGCTGCTGGGCCCCAATCCAGCGAGAGCCGAGACCAAAACGCGTCGCGTAATTCAGCTATCTCAAGACTTGCTCCCACGTGGCTTCTTAACCCCTTCCGAAGTGGACTTAGTCAACCGCAAACTTCCCCAGTGTTGGCATCGGGTTCTTCCGGTGGTCCGCCTCCCAGAAATGCTCCTCCCCAGGCATCTGCATCCAAACTTGCTGGTCCCCATGCTCCTTCCCAACGTTCTCCTCAGCCGGTTGCCATTCGGGGTAGCGCAGCACGTCCAATTCGTTCACGTGGCATGGACGAGGATACAGCCACTCATCGAGGTTCCCTGACGCGGCATTCACCTGTGGGCACCCCTCCCCGTGACGATGTCCTCAGCAAGCGCCGTAGCACACTCAGTAGTGTTGCTAATCTTCCTATCATGCTTAACAACCTCGCTATCCACATCGATCCTACAAAGCCTCTAGCCACCGTTCCCTACACCCAAACAGCTCTCGCTCGCCGTTGGCAACACGTCTTCGCACGACCGCTCACAAAGCACGAGATCAAATGGCGGTCGATGGTCACTCCCGCATGCCTCCCACTCTCGGTGGAACACTTCCCATCTACGCACGAGCTCGAGACATCGTACGATGTGTTCTCCTATGACTTCGTCTACGACCCGTCCGAGATGCGATCTTTCCTCGTCCAGCTCCCTCCAATGCAAGGAGGCGCGGACGAAACGCGCCGTGCCTGGGCGCTCGCGGTGATGCGAGGGATGGTCGCGTTGCGCCTCGCTCAAGGCTTCCAGTTCGTTCTACGGCCTTCGAAATGGAGCATCGCGGATACGTACAATCCCAACTCGTCCATGCGGCGACCGAAGTCATACGCGGGGGACGACTCGCGCCCAGTAGGCGCAGCGCATGTGCTCACCTCCGCGGACGACGCGGTATACCTGAGCATGAGCAACGAGATCCACTACATCTTATATTCTGGTGATTCTATTCAAGTGCGGCGGTACGTACGCCGGATGCCAAAGGCGCAGCTATTCGAGTACCAATGCCTAATATGGCCGAAGCTCGGCGTCGGTTACACGCAAATGGCAACAACGTTCAGCCCACATGGGATGGAACGTTATGGATGGAATAGGTATGTCTGCGCTCTATGTGGGTGCATCGTGGCTGACGGCGGCGGCAGGCTTGATATGCTGGTGGCAGGGTATGAAACGCGGTTCCACGAGTCTCTCCGGTATTGGCGCACGCGTTTCGTGGTCATACCGACGGACGAATCGCCGCATGCGAGCGTGGCGCCCTCAGGGGAGAAGCTTAACGAGGAAGAAACGCGGCTTCTTGGCATGGATAAGCTCGCGGAGCTTTTCTCGAAGGCACGCAGGGACAATTCTGCACAACCTCTTCCTCCGGTACGGTTCGTAACGACGGATCTCGGCCCGGCGCAATGTGTCCTCGACGACTCCGTTGTGGCTCAGGTCGACGAGATCCAGGCTCTTGGCCCGCTGAAGAAGAAAGTGAAGAGTGACAGGGACATCGGTGACATGTCGCTGAACAACATCGCCAAAGCGATGCGTGAGGAAGACGGCGTCCCGATCAAGGAACACAAATGGCACGGGCGCCGTTACACCAACTCCTTCACTGGGGCGCAGTTTGTGGCCTGGCTCGTACGCGAGTTCAGAGACGTGTCTAGCCGGGAGCAGGCAACGGAATGGGGAGCGAAGTTGATGGAGCAAGGTCTGTTCGATCACTGCCGGGGGACACATGGGTTCTTGGACGGGTAAGGGTTCTATCGTCTTTCGCCATGCACTTCGTTGACGTATATGTCAACAGCCACTACTTCTACGTCCTGCGTGGCGAGTACATCGTACCGGATACGCCGAAGGCCAGCTGGTTTTCACGCCCTTCAAAGCACGAGGACACCCAACGCGGCGCGTCTTCCCCGATGACACCGTATCCAGGGAAGAAGGCCCGGAAACGCATGAAAGCCATTGTTCTAACTGAACTCATGGTCATTGACGTCGATCCGAAGAAGGCAAGCCTATCATAGTTCCACGTCACTGGACCCTACTAACTCGAGATGTACAGCAAAGCGATCAGGCCGAATCGGTCATCCTCCACTATGATCTCATCCACAACCCCGCGACATGCTTCCATTTCGAGTTCCACTGGATTGGCACAACACCACGTTACATTGATGACCTACTCCGGCAATGGGGCAGGGCTATCGAGAGATACGGCCTCAAACTCGTGGAGGCTTATGTCGACCAGATCAGCGACATCCGGGAGAAGAACGCCTTCCAGTCATGCTTCCCTATCCCTCTCGCCTTACCCCCACCAGACCTCTCAGGCACCGGCCGACGCATACCGGAGGGCGCTCAGGCGCTCCACTACTTCGAGTCCGCCCTTCTGCGCAAGTGGGGTTTTGTTTTGGACATCGAAGGAGAGTCCCACTACACGGACGAGGTCGAAATCGACTACTCATACCGACGCTCCCATTTCAAGTACTCGCAGTGGGTTCATCGTTCAGGCGTCGCGTTCGTGCAGGTCATGGGCGGCTCGGACGGGTTCCTCTTCCTGACCAATCGCCTCATGGCACCGGATCGTATCGGGACTGCCTTCAAATCTCAACGACCCGCGGCTGCTGCCGAGACGATACGTATCAAGCTCTTCGAGTTCTGCTCCAATGTGAAAGAGCTAGGGCAGTTCTATCAGGAGGAGATAGCACTATTGGACTATGCTCTCGAGGAGCCCCCACCATTGCACATATGACATGATAATCGAGCATTGCTGATAGTTATTATATCTTTGGCGTGACATGATCCGCTCTTCGCAGAGTCCACGAACAGTCTGATGTCTTGTGACTTGTCGATGGCGCATGCCAGACAAATCGCCGTGTCGGTTTGTGTTCCGGATCTCGGCCTTTCCACGATGGTGCTGAAGCCGGGCTATCAGAACTGGAGATGCGGTAGGCTGACCACGCTTCCTTTCTCAGGACTCTGCCACCTGGCGTCGGGGGGAGACTCGTTGTTTGTCACCCCGGGCTACAGGTGGGGACATCCCCGGCGAATGCCGCGTGCCTCATCTCCAGCTTGATACGCTGTCACCCGGCCCCGTTTAGTGCAAATAATCATGCAATCGGTCAGCAAACGCAGCCATCTTTCAATCCACGGCCTCGAGTTCGCGTTTCACCAGGCACAATTACGACACAACTCGCTCCGACTGTGTCCTCGGCCACATTCCTGTTGTCACCTTTTCATACTAAATTCGAGGAACCCGGCAGCCTAGTTGAAAGTTCTGATAACGGGTACGGGTTCTGAGCTTGTCCTTATCTTTACGAACGTCCGTTGAAATCTTCGCGTAAAACAGCGTCTATATAGAGAGCACCGCGAGTTCCGAGACACATCCATGTGCAGGACCGGCCACCGTCCTACCCCCGTTCTCTGCATAATACCCGCATCTCATGAGAGACGATCGACCTCCCCGCCCCTCAGCCAAGACCTTCACGGCTCTCCCCTACGACGTTCTCCACAGCGTCTTCGATCTGTTGCCTTCACGCGACCTCGTACACCTCCTATGTTGCTGTCGATGCTTACACTCGCTCATCGGTCAGGAATCCATATGGCGCAACCTCTCTGCGAGGTATGGCCTCCGCGACATAACCTATTTCGGAGGGCGGTCATGGTACATCGTTTACACCAGGCTGCTCCACACATACGGACCCATGCTTGGCCTCTGGGTTGGCGATCATGCATATACCGGCAGTATGCTGGAAGCTAGACTGCATCAGGGAGATAGTACTATTCAGGGAGGAATCATCGTGTCCAATCTGCATTTCCGGGTGCTACAGCCTGAAGAGCTCGACGAGCCCGAAGAACCAGAGCTACCAGCGTACACCCCTCTCATCCGAATCGATTTTACACAGACCTCCACGCTATACGGTGATGCGCGCGCACTGTGCAGCTCTCGTAGACCGCCACATTCTCCTATCTTGGACTACTTCTCATCCACGACACAAGCCTTCTTCCTCAGCACGCGACAAGGAGAGTTCCTCCACCCAGACTTCCCCGGAACAGAACTGCTCCCATGGATCGATCAGTCGAGCTACCCTCGCCTCCCGAATCTCCGTCACGCCGAGACTGTAGACCAGCGCACCACACATTCCGGTCAACGCCCCCGAATACCTATCATATTCTCCTCACCTGCAACCCTCCGTAAGCCGCCCGCGCTCTCCCTCTCCTGCCCTCACGGCTGCGTCAATCGTGTCCGGCCCTTGCTAGGGTTTGACAACAGCGCGCCCCTCCTCCCGCGGTACTACCCCCTCCGGCGTTCCCCCTATCCCACAGTAGACCCCGCGTCCGCGTCCTGGCAGCCAACATCGCTCGTCGGCCTCTGGCTGGGCTCGCACGGGCCTCACGGCACGGAGGCCCTCTTCCTCGACTGGGACCACAGGGCCGGCGCGCTGCGCGCGTGGAAGATCACGGGCGACGAGAACGTCCCGCGCGGCGCGCTCAGCTGGGAAGTCAGCGCGCGCGTTGCGCGCACCCCAGCGCAGGTCCCCGCGTGCGTACACAACCTCGGGGACCTCTCGCGCTTTCGCCTCTTCAGCGGGACGGGCACTGTGAGCGCACGCGGTTTCCTGTACGTTTCTCCTCTAGTCCCCTAAAGCATGCATTGATTGACGGAAACGTTACAGACCCCACCAGAGGACCAACGTGCCCGTCATACTCGCAGTGGGAGAAGTAGATCGCCTACAGATGGTATGGACAGATCCAGACATGGGGGACATCTCGGGGTACATCCGCTACAAGGAGCGCGAAAGAGTCGTAGCGCCGTGTGAGCATCATCCTCCGTCCTAAAACTTCGAGCGCACTAACAATCCTTCGCCCCTGATCAGCAGACCATGCAGACAGCGCACCTGCTATATCGAGGAATGAGAGAGGCTAGCTCGATCAACACCGCATCTCGGTGAGAATCCCTCATTTTGTCCCTGATCAGGAGAAGCCATCGAGCGCGGACAGCTGACGTGGTTTGCAGCAGGGTATGGTATCAAATATCCAAACGTAGGGGTAGTATAGCACAAAGGGGAGTGTACGAAGTGTATGCCGCATATAGATCCGTTAAGTCCGTTGTCCTTCGCCACGTTTGTGACACACCGGGCAACCTTGTGTGATCTTGGCGCGCAGGATCGCGGTACTAGAAGCGAGAGTATGAGTTCGAGCTTCGATCACGGACGTTGTCCCGAGAGAGAAGACGCACAATGCGATTTTGCCGCCCAAACCAGGCTGGCCGCCAATACCCATCTCGACGAGAGTCGGGTCTGGTTGTTCCGGTAGCTCCTCGTCGTGGCTGACACAGTCGGCATGTACCACGTGGCGACAGAGGAAAAGTAGGTTAAGTCCGTGCGGTGTCTGCGCAATTGGTTTGTTGCAAATCGGACAGGGCGTCCTCGCTGTTGGTCATAGGGGCCTATGAGTCGGAGACGCCTTCGCGGAGTAGGCGGGAGCACTCACCACTAAGGAAGAACCCGCTTGTCTGGTTCCGGTGGAGCTTCTGCACAAAGTCCGAACAGTCTCCATTCAGGATCGTCTGGCACCCCTCGAGTAGCGAGACTTGCAGATTGAAGTCGTGGAGGATCTTGATTAGTGCGCCCTTGAGACCTGGGATCTCGAGCCCATTCTTGATTCGGCGAATGAGGCGGATAGGGTCTATCTCTGCACCGACGTTCTCCAGCAGGCCACGAATGAAAGCTTTGACGACTTATGTCAACACACATCGCACGATGAGCATCAGAAGAACTTACCAGGTCTTGTTTCCGAGTATCGCAGAAGATCCTCCCAGAGGTCGTCATCGTGTTGCTCCTTCGCGAAATCAATCGCGCGGCCCACGTCACCAAGACGGTCGATGATGAGATACAGTGCCTTCTTGTTGTTGCCCATCCGGCCCAACAGGAAGACCATTTCAAGTACGAGGTCGCGCTTATTGCAGACATTATATGCCTGTAGGCGCATCACAATGAGGATCAGGAAGATACAGAGCACGAGGAACTGCAGCACTCACCTCCTCAAGATTATAGTAGTTGCTCGCGCGAAGGAAGTCGATGAGCCTTCCAGGCGCATACTCGGCATACAGTTTGACTTGGCTGTCTGCGTACACCGATACTAGATGCGGGTCCTTCTTGAAAAGCGCGTCCAAGTACAGATACAGATAAAATGGCCTGCTTTGCAGCTGCTGAACCACACGAGTGATCTAAAGTCCCGAACACGTCAGATAAACACATGGATGGATCAACCTTGGGGCGGGAAACGCACTGGGATGGAGTGAATATGGTCAACAAGGAGCGTGATCGCTGCAACAGGGTTGGTATCGATATCTTCGCCATCCTTTTTCCGCTTCTCCCGAAGCTCTTGGTCGAACTCGACGAGGAGAAGGGCCTGATCTTGCACGTCCGTAAACAGATTGTTCTCGCGAATAAGATCGAATACGTTTGGACGACGTAAGCGGAGGAAGTAAGGCAAGGCCTTTCCGGGCTGACGGTTGAGGGTATACCTAGATAGTCACTTTAGAGAATGTAGGTAGGTCGTAGAGAATACCACACTCACAGTTCAGCGAGACATTCCATCAAGATTACAGTATCGGGTCCAGTTGATGTCCTAGAGGAAGAGGATGGGGCGCGATCGAGCTCCGACTGGACCAGAACAATGACTGCGGGGATGTCGTAGATCCCCTTCGGCCAAGTTTTGATTGTTTGCAGTAACGTCTACAAGGCGTCCCGTCAGCCTTCTCATCCACGCATCGCCTGAACCTGAGCCTCACCTGTCGATCGTGTGAGAGGAAGTGCGCGAGGACCATCCCGTACACCATGTGGCTTAGCGTTGGAGACTCCGTGGGCACGAATGGGATGATTGCTTGCAGCTGGTGCTTCTGCGCGAAAACGAAGATCCAGTCCTCCCATCGTCGCGTGTCCTGCCCGCACACCTTAGGACACAGCCGTGCCGCCTTGACGAAGTCTCCCTCGCCCACAAGGTGTTCGATATACCGCTGCCCAATTTGCACTGCATCCAGCTCGTCCTTGTCCTTCTCCGCGCCCTTTTCGCGGCTCGCGCCGGGTTCGTTCCCCATACGCTCGATGACCTCCAGTGCCTCCTCGTACTGCTTCCGTTCGACGAGCCACGCGACGTGGTCGCGCCAGTCGCGGGGTTTAACGACAACGATGTCGAGCGGGCTCATCACGGCGTAATACCGCTCGCCCTCGCCCCCGCTTTTGGCCGGGCTTGACTCGATCTCCACCAGCACGTAGTCGTTGCAGCCCCAGCGCTCGTACCCGCTGATCCCAAGCGCGTCCGCCGCGAGCTCTTCGCCGCTGCGCGAGATGATACGCAGCTCGGGGCGCTCTGCCACTTTCCGTGCCTGCGCAGCGCGGTCCTCTACCGCCTCCCCGCTCGCGCCAGAAAGGAGGGTCGTGTCGGGCGGGGTATATGCGACGATGAGGAAAGCGGTGAGCGCTGGCGACGTTGTAGAACGCACAGAGCCATTGGGCTTCGTGGGGACGGCAAGGGCGGATGCGGACGCGGGAGCAGTGGAGGGCATGGGGTGTGGGACGATACCGGAGACCATGCAGTCCAGTTGGAAGACAGCGGTTATTTCTACGAGGAGTGGTGGGAGGTTTGATGCCGAGGACTTGCGGGGTCGTGTTCGCACGCGCGCGACCTTAATTTGGTCTGCCCAGCCTATGAGGAGAGTGTTCTCATCTTGCCAATGAAGGTTACACTTGAAGAGGTCTGCGCGTGGGCTGTCGGCAGGACGATCGAGGAAGGTGATTCGGCTTTGCGAGGTTGTGTCGTAAATCTTCACGCCCTGCGAGTATGCGGGTGCATATGGTCAGGTCACAACGATGTCGAATGTAAGGAAACGTGAAGAAGCAACATACGAGATCATTTGCCCAAGCCACCAGGTTTTCCCGCCATCGAACTTGCCATATAGGCCCCTCCCCCGTGTGAAGGATAGTTTCCTTGTATCCGAGCCACCCCTTCTCGTGCAGAACGAGGTTGCCTGCCATGCCTCCCGATATCAAGGACCGCGTACTGCTCTTGGCAAAGCTGGGCTCGAGTGCAACTGTCCGTACGGGACGCTTCATGTTGAAGACATGCGATTCAGGACTAGAGAGCGAGTATACAGCCACCTGTCCTAAGAGTAGCACGCAGATTGAAATCTATGAGTGGCGATATTACAGACAGTAAGTTAACGTTGAGCCTCACCGTCTATGGAGGCAGTAGCAATCCAGTCTCCGGTGACGTCAAGCGATATGTCGAGGACAGAAGCCGAATGAGCAGCAAACGACTTGATGAGCTGCCCAGAGAGATCGAGAACGTGCAATCTCCCTCCATGTGTACCCAATGCCTACCACGACCGCAGAATAAGTCAATATTGAATAGTGCCGACATATACCCGGTGCGACACTCACAAGGCGTTGATTCGCATATGCAAGTGCAGAGGAAGAGTCTCGCTGCAATAGCTTGCTCACAATCCCACCGAGTCTTTCGTACTTCAGCGCGGGTTCCTCGTCTTCGTCTTCCTCGTCGGTCTCTTCTTCTTCTTCGTCCTCTTCATCCTCTTCATCTTCGCTATCCCCTTCTTCACTATCCTCGCCATCATCCAGGTGCGCAGAGCCGTTCCCCCTCACATGTTCGACCTCCCCTTCGCTGCCATCCTCCTCTGTGTCGATGTTGTCCGGGCTCGCGGTAATCCCTCTGTCTTCCTGGTAGGGGTCGAGGTCGCTGGCAGGGGGCTCGGTGGGCATACCGCAGTTGCGTGATCACATAGACGTAGCGCAGAAGAGAGGTAGAGCTCGGAAGCGGAAGCCTTGCGGAGCAGGAACGCGGCGGGCGAGAGGCAGCGTAGCCGGCGGAGACGCCAAAGAGCGCTCAGTTACCCGACGCGTCAAGCTCGTCGCGTGAGGCACCGGGTCGCTGCTCCCTTTCGCACTTGTTACAACTTACGACACTTTCCTTCTTGGCTGACCTCGCCGGTTTCCGCTACCCTGACCCGTATCCCATCTATGCCGACGTTCTCCTCGAATCCGCTCAATGAGGCTCGTTACAGCAAGGTTTTCCGCAAGCACCCCGCGTTGTTCGGCGTGCCTTTCGTACTCCTCATCGTGGGCGCGTCATATGGAATGCAACAGTTCACGCAGACTCGATATGACCTCCACTCGCAGAAGGTTACTGCGGTATGTGGCTTCCTAAATGTACTTCAGCTTAAACCCCCGACTGATTGTGGGAGAAGATGAGCAAGGAGCAAGAGCTGGGGCTCTCGCAGAACCGGAAAAAGTTTGATATTAGGGAGGAGTACTTCGTAAGTCGTCCTTTGCCGCGACCCCAATGCGTTGTCCGGGTGCTATTAAGCTGTTGCCCCCCAGAAACTCAGCGCAACGTCAGAGAAAGACTGGGAGCCCAAACGTATCGAGAGGCCGAAAGGTCTTCCTGAATGGGGCGTTCCACCCCCAGAGCCGCCAACAGAAGCGAGCAAACCATGATTTATCCCCTACTAGCGTCCCTGGTGGCTCTATTCGCGTCTTTCGTACTCACACTTCTTGTACACTACATTCTGTAATATCAAGCATATGGTATGGATGGACATGGCCCCCCTCGTTCGGATCTTGCTTGAGCTAACACTTTTGGTAAGATATCGTTCCTGTAAGTGTGACGAGTGCGATCCTGGTAGCGACACTCCTCGGGTCCCAGTGGTCAATACCATCATAGGCTTAACTGGCTTCCAAGTCATCCGGTATACGATTGCGTGAGTCCTGATTGATATGTTGAGTGCCGCATTTACATTGACGTACTGGTACGACTTAGAGGGGGAAGACCGGTGACGAACAAACAGGAAGATAGACAACGAACCAGTGAGCTGTTCCAGCTTCCAGTGGGTGGTCACATACATCATACGAAGGGACGACTGTCGCGCTCTGAGCGTGATGCGTGTATAAGCATCGCGCTCAGCGCACGTCAGGTAGAGGGACCCGTTCTATGAGTTGTTGAAGACAGCGAGCTTCTAATAAACCATGAGCAATCAACGCCTTGACCATCCGAACCATCCAAATCCTGCAGTCCAACGTTGTAGTCTCTCGTGCGTCGAACGGGACCGTCTTCGCGATCTGTCGAATCTTTTCCCTATCTTCCGCCTTGAAACGTCCGACAAAGACGGATGTTCGCATGTTCTGGGGTGTCTGGACAAGGGTGCGGTCTCTCATCGTCCTGTTCGTCTCGAAATGCAACACCCAGTTTCCTGGGGCCCCTATCAGGTGGATGAGCTCATAAATACCGCATTGAGAGTCATCAGGCATCTCCGAATGCCTCCAGTAAAGATGACAGTGTCCTCTCATGTATTCCCCTTGTTTGATACCGTCAGGGCGGTTGTGGGTAAAGACGTCTAGCCGTCCTTCACGTCGGTCTATAGGCAGGTTTTTGAGGGTGGTCGTGTGTATGACCCGGTTTTCGATCACTTCCGACCCTGGGAAGCTAATTAGCAAGAACTCAAGGTAATTTCTGTACATGCGTACCAGCCTGGTAGTCCATGTACTCTCCAAATGCCATGACGAGCACGAACAAGAATAATAGCTCTAACAGCTCGCGTGCTTGGTATGACCATTATCCTTAGGATGGGGTCAGGGAGTCATCGAACTTACCGTGATGTCACCACCGGAAAGGGCGTAGGGGAGCGATGTTCGCTGGAGTAGACTGAGTATCAAGGAGGAACGGCTAGAGATGTCCATAGCAGCGACGTTTTATACATTTGCCTCCCCGAGGAGTTGGTCATGGCTTTAACCCTTTCAATTGGAGCTTTGCGGACTCTCCTACGGAGTTGGTAACTTGAGGAGATACCGGGTTAGAGACAATGCAAAGTCACCTCACCGTGAGAGGGTGGCCGTTCACGAACGAACATATGGCCGCGGCGTTGCCGTGGTGTCATGGACAAGCGAAATGCTTTGCTACGGTGAGTCGCACAAAGGAACTACTCGCATGACCAGTGCTCAGCCTAAATTACCGCTGGTCATAGCCCATCGTGTCTCCGTTATAGACTCGCTAATATAGTACAAAGCATTTATCAGAACAATAGAGCCTGAAGAGCCCGCGGTAACAAATAGGAGCACACGATCGAGGTGGTCAAGCGCTTCGCTCCCCGTGCGCCACTCATTGCTTGAGATAAGTTGTCTCCCGTGGTCAACCACTTTCAACCCACCCTCCGCTTCACCTCCCGAAAGCTGCAACAACACCGTTAGTGAGTTCTCCCGCGCATTGGTCTACGGATCGCCTGCAGTGGTGTCAGCAGCTCTGCATTTCGTCTAACTGACGACCACTTGATAGACACTACCTCATGACTTCCAATCAGAGTCCCCCAGCCCCACACAATGACTTTCCCGTTCCATCTTCTCGCATTGAACTCGAAGAAATGCTCTCCAAAGTCCCGAAAAGTGAATTGATCTGTGATCGCCCAGAGTTTGGATCTCGCGTCGTTGTACGCATGGCACCCGGCGTAGTGGTCAAATATTCTAGCGATCTCGGGGAAGAGGTTCTTTGCATGCGCCTCGCGAAAACTCTACCCATCCCTGTACCACGGGTCTTGTGGCATCCAGGGACGGCAGAAACAAGGTGCGCCACCTCAGGTTACTTGTTTCTTTCTCAAAATCAACCACAAGATACGTCTCGCCATTTAGGATCCCCTGGAGCTGGACTAGGAAGGAACCTCACCCCGACAACGTTTGGTGCATCTATATGGACGAAGTTGAGGGCGTTCAACTCTCTCAGATCATCGACACTCTCCCAGAAGAAGCCATCCGTACTCTCGGCACCCAGCTACGCTCCATCGTTGACCACATCGCGAGCCTCCCTGCTCCCACCGGCACCATCGGCTCCGTCTCCGGAGATGCATTCCGTACGTTCATGGTCCACCCATGGCTGCAGCCCACCCGCACGTTCACGGACAACAACGATTTCCTCGCTAATCTCAAGATCCTCTATGCGCGCTGCCTTACCGTGACTCCTGCGGAAGCCGAGAAGCGGCTGGCTTGCCTCGAGGGGCCAGCCGCGGTCAGATTCACTCACGGTGACCTCGTCCCGAAGAATATCATGGTCAGCGCCGACGGCACACGCATCACAGGCATCGTGGACTGGGGTAATTCTGGTTTCTACCCAGACTATTGGGAGTACTGCCGTATGCACGACCCGTTTCAGACATCGTCTGGATGGGAGAAGATGCTGGGTGTCATATGGCCGGAGCCCGAGCGTACGGAAATGATCTGGGCTGTTCACACCATGTTGGACACAGTGGATTTATTCTGCCGCTAGATTGCTCGATAGACGGTGATGTCGTCTTTTACTCCTCTGCATGTACTTCTTTTTTCCCTCGAGGACCTGGATCAACAGGGTACGATACTTCACGGAACTCGCTAATTATGACAATGGATTGATCAAAAGCTACCCACGCCACCCTCATCGAGAGCATATGTATCCATCTCCCACTGTCTGCACGTCCTCCGCTTTTAGTGAGGCGATCATATCGCGAAGTTCTTCTAGCTACCTTCTCGGTGAGATAGTTCAAGTCGTAGGCCTCATTGAGCTGGTGACGATCAAGCTACGCATCGCATTGCTGCTAACTCGTTAGATACCGCAACGATGTCAGCGTCCGTCGACAGCTCCGCCACCTCAACCAAGAATTTCCCTATCCCACCTTCCTGCACCGCGCTGGAGGAGATGATTTACAAGCACCCAGAGAGCGAACTGATCTGCAATCGTCCAGATTTTGGCAATCGTACTGTGGTGCGCATCGCACCCGGCGTGGTGGTCAAGTCCTCCAGCGACCTCGGCGAGGAAGTTCTTTGTATGCGTTTGGCATCGACTTTGCCAATCCCTGTGCCGCGCGTGTTGTGGCATCCGGGAACGGCAGAAACAAGGTGCGCTACATGCCGATGCTGCTCTTGACTGTTCACCTGCTCAGGTTTCTGTCGCTCGCAAACCAGAATTGCTTGGAGTTTCGACTTGAACAAAGGACCTGATCCCGCGAACGTGTGGTGCGTCTACATGGACGAAGTCGAAGGCGTCCCCCTCTCCAGCATAGTGAACAGTCTCCCCGACGAGACTCTCCGCTCGCTCGGCACCCAGCTACGCACGATCGTCAACCACATCGCGAGCCTCCCCTCGCCCACAGGCACCATCGGGTCCGTCTCCGGCGGCGCGTTCCGCACGTTCCTCGTCAGCCCGTGGCAGCAGCCGACGCGCGCGTTCGCGGACAACGGCGACCTCGTTGCCAACCTCAAGCTCCTCTACGCGCGCTGCTACACCGTGAGCGCCGCAAAGGCCGAGGAGGAGCTCGCATGCCTCGCGGGCCCCGCCGCGGTGCGTTTCACGCACGGGGACCTCGTCCCGAAGAACATCATGGTCAGCCCCGACGGCGCGCGCATCACGGGCGTCATAGACTGGGGTAACTCGGGGTTCTACCCAGACTACTGGGAGTACTGTCGCATGCACGACCCGTTCCAAACGTCACCTGGGTGGAAGAAGGTCTTGGAGGTGGTATGGCCTGATGCTCCCCCAGAATGGAAGGACAGAATATTCGCCATCCACGACATGTTGGAAGCGGTGTTCCTCTTCTGCCCGTGACCTGTCGGTATATGAATAGTCAGATTGTTCTTTGTCTGCTTGAGACGCGGCCTCAAATGTGCCTGTCGGATATGAATATGGCGGAGGGAGAACTAGTTGTGTGATTGCTCGTTCAGATTAGCTCGGTACAGCGGCGCGGGGAGAGGAAAAGACGGTGTATGCGGGAAGGAACGGAAGGTATGTGCAGGGCATTATGCAAGATGTAAGTAAGTAGTAGAGGTATCACCCAGAAAGAAGAAAAACCCGACGACAATCGTGGAACGAAAACACAAACCACGCCTATAATGCCTATAAAACGGACTTGCTCGAGCCCGTGTGGTATTCGAAACTGTGGGTACTGCGATTAAAGGATTCTAAGCGGAGATGTCAGTCCTTGGGGCCTCGCCGAAACGTGACAGTTCGTCGAGCATGTGTGTCGTCGCGTGGTGCGTCGTAGTGTGTGCGTGCGGGCGTACGAGTGTGGGGAGGAGGGGTGCAATGCGAAAGCTGGAGAGGAGTTGCAAAGCTGAGAGTGGGATGGGCGTTGACACGCGGGGTATCGTCCTCGAGATGCTTTAAGTTAACCGGGGGAGGCGGATATCTTGCGCCTGGCGTTACCGCTTCGTGGCTTCCACCGTCGTCCGGCGCAACGAGCCTTTCCTCGTGGACATCGTGGACACGACGGGAGAATCGGATGCTGTATCCTCGACCTGCTCGGGCTCAGTCGTGAGCGGCGCCGTACCAGAAAGGAGCTTCTTCCACGAGTCTTGCTCGACCTCCTCCTCCCACACGCCTCCCTGGCCCGAAGACAGCTGGCCGGCGTGATCGTCACGGAACAAATGACCCGCCGCCACCTTCTGCGTCCTCGTCTTCCTCTCCTTGAGCGACCCGCTCCGCCTAACCCCCGCATCCCCCGCGCCCTCCCCTTCCCCCACCCCCGGCCCGGCCTCCTCCCGCTCCTTCGGGCGCATATCGCGCATAGACAGGCTCTTCCACAAGCTCTTCCCCGCGCCCTTGACGAGC